>VCMS01000280.1:0-71428 GCA_022539475.1 Gracilaria domingensis
AGCGACGCGTACCGCGAAGCAATACCAGTTGGTGGGGCGTTCGCCCGTTTGCGCAGTATCGGGAATGATGAAGTTGTTAGGGATATGACCAGGTGGTTCTAAGTCGTGCTCGGGCGACCATCCAACCTCTTACCGTTGCGCCATACCCTTTGAATGGTGGTTCGTGACCTACAATGGTGTCAATAAGCGCACTCCTGAGTGTTCTATGAGGGTGTGACTCTTCCGACCCGTTGTCTTGCAGGCTCGATCTTCCTTTTGCCGCTTGGGTCTTGGGTCAGCGTTACGGCTCTGGTGAGTTGACCGCTCGCTGATATCATGGAGGGGGTATGGAGACGTTTGTCCCTCTCCGCTTCTGCTGGCGTTGGCGAGGGCTCCAAAAAACCTTTAAATTGGTTGTGCATTCGCTGCTCTCGCTTGTGCGGCCTTGACAATCCTGATATGGAGACCGTGTTCTCCCAAGAACCTCTCCATTATGACCGTAGCGGTATGCTCGTCGGAGCGAATCACCTTGTATGGTCCCGTGGACTTGGGTAGTAGTTTAGAATTGATATCCTCCTCAAGGCGGATGTCCTCTTCCATCTCCGCTGGGGTTGGTCGCTTACCTTTTGTGGCACGTCAAGGAAGACCATGTCTCCTGCTACCACTTGGTCACTTTGCTCACCGTTCGGTCATAGTCCGCTTTATACCGTTCTTGGGCTGCTGTCATCTTAACTTTGGCAGCAGCCAAAGCGGCGCGTAACTTCTGGAGTATGTCTCTCTTGACCTTCGCCGGTGTGAGTGTCCCGGCCGCTTCCGAGCGGTCAGGTCCGGGCTGGACGATAATACCATGTGGTGTTCGCGAAAGTACCAGGTCGAATGGGGTGTTTGAGTGACCCTGTGGACCTGGAGGTTGTACGCATTTGTCAATGGTTGGACATACTCCGACCATGTGGTTTGGTGCTCTTCGACATAGTGCCGTAGGCGTGCCACTAGGGTCTTATTGAAGCTTCCACTTGGCCGTTTGTTGAGGATGATAGGCCCGTGGTAAAGTAGTGCTTGACCCCTAGCATTGTACAAACCGCCTCGAAGAACTTAGAAGCTAGTTCGAACCGTTATCGGTCAGTAGGTACATGGGAGCACCGTACGGGTAGACCCAATTCTCCAGGAAGGCTGTCGCTAGTGTCGTTGCCGTTTGGTTCTTCAGAGTATGGCTCTGGTGAGCTTTGTGAACCTGTCGGTTATGACTACTACAAGCGATAACCCTCTGAGGTCTTGGGCAGGGGCCCCAGTATGTCGATTGCTACGAATTCCAGGGCCCCGCCGCCGGGAATAGCTTTAGGTACTTCCTGTGCTTCGCCACACCACCTCGGGTCTTGATGCACGAATTGCATTGCGCCACATAGGTATATACATCGTTAGCCATATGCGGCCAGTAGAATTGCCTCCGAAGGGTATAGTACAACCGCGTGGCTCCAGGGTGCCCCGAAAGCCGTGGATTGTGTGACAGATATAACACCCTTTGTCTTAATGACTCAGGTACGACCTTCTGGAGAGCTCCGTCTAAAGGTGAGCGTCTGATGAGGTACCCATTGTGGTCGACGTCGAAATGAGAATCCTTCCTTCCAAGTACGTCAGCGAGCGTTTTGCACAGCCTATCGGTCGATTGTTCGCGTAAGAATTCCTCACGGGTGATTGGAGCGTGTTCCCCTTCCTCCACAGGAAGGAGGGTCTCCACTACCACTTGGTGCGTACTGTCATCATGCCAGTATCCCTTCAGAACTTCATTGACCTCGTGGTTAGCTAGTTCTATAGTAAAGCATGGGATGTCGTCGTCCACTGGGTCAGTGTCCAATCCTTCGGTATTCAACCGGGACAATGCATCCGCCACTCGGTGCTTGACCCAGGGGCGGTACTGCACATCGTACTCAAACTCCGAGAGTCTCAGACGCCATCGGGCCAGACGACCCGATGCGTCCGCCAAGCCTAATATCCACCTCAAGGAGTCGTGATCCGTTCGGAGCGTGAAGCGCACACCATATAGATAAGGACGTAGCATGAGCATGCTCCAAACAACCGCTAGGCATTCCTTCTCCGTTACGGTGTAGTTCTGCTCCGCTTGGTTAAGAGCTCTACTCCAATACCCAATTGGTGCGAGCTTGCCGTCCTCCTGTTCCTGCATTAGGCAGCAACCTATTTGGGCGTCCGACGCATCCGTGTCCAGTGTATACGGGAGTCCCGTTTTGGGCAATGCCAGTACCGGTGGGGAGAGAAGCGCTGCTTTCAATGTATAGAACGCCTCTACCTCGTCCTCTTCCAGGTGGTCAAAGTATGTGGGCTGCCCTTCTGCAACCTCCGGTTCAGGGGTGCGGCTATCTTTGCAAAACCCTTGATGAACCGCCGGTAGACGTTGCATAGACCTATAAAGGATCGTATGTCCGTCTGCGACGTAGGGAGCTTCGCTTCCTGTACCGCTCGGATATTCCGTTTGGTCACTTCGAGTTTCCCGGGGCTTATTGTATGCCCTAGGTACTCTACCTCTTGGTTGAAGAACATACACTTTCGTAGTTTGAGGGTCACGCCTGCCTCTTGTAGCAACTGCAGTACCACTTGGACGTGTGAGAAGTGCTCCTCTATGGACCTCGAGTAGATGACTACGTCATCTATGTATACCAATGCGGTTGTCCACTTCACTTTAGACAGTATAATGTCTAACGCCCTTTGGAAGGTAGCGGGGGCGTTTCTTAAACCAAACGGCATGCGTAAGAAGCGATACAGGCCTGCGTGGCATGTAAACGCAGTCTTATCACGGTCACCCTCTGGTATTTCGATCTGCCAATACCCGCAGTTGGCGTCCAGTGTGGTAAAGATGTTCGCATCTCCTAGGGAGTCGATGCATTCATCCATCCTCGGGATGGGGTACGAGTCCCTTACCGTTACGGCATTAAGTTTTCTGTAGTCAATACAGAACCTCATACGGGTCTCTCCTCGTTTTTGGACTAGCACTACAGGGCTAGCCCATTCCGAGTTTGCCGGTTCTATAACCCCCTCGCGGAGCATCCGCTCTACCTCCTCCAGCTCTACCTCACGGGCCTTATGTCCCGCACGGTATGGCTGTTGGTGGATGGGACGGGAGTCCGGTTTGAGGTCAATCCTGTGCTGGGTGGCCTTAATGGCTCCCAGCTTACCCGACCACATGGTACTGAATGGCTCCAGGAGTCCAAGGATCCGAGCTCTGAGCTCTTCCCCTTCAAGTCCTATATTCACCTCCGTCTTCCAATTGGTCACTGGGTCGAGCTCCAGTTTCTGGTCTTCTCGCTCAGCTAGTCGCTGCACCATATGGTCTGTTCGCGACGAATTCAACGAATTGACACTGCCCCCCCTTCCTTAGCATCCACGAACTCGTGGGACCATTGTGGTATAATCGTAAAGATCGTACGGGGAGCCGGTAAGGCAAGACCAATTACGGTGTGTTTTGGCAACTTGACCGGGCGGTTGCTGAAGTTACTCAGGTAGACCTGAAACGGTTTTGTCGGTATGTTGTCGACTATACCATTCGCCATTAAGGTCATGTGTCGTTCGGCCAACCGTGAATGGTTCTGAACGGATAACAGGCCAGGTTGTTGGCATGTGACCTTCACTACCAAGTGGTTCATAGGCGGTATTGTTACCGCCTTTGCCAATCGCACCTTGTTGGAGAGTGTGTTTTCCGGGACCGGTTGGTGTCGAGTGCGGTTCTCTTTCGGAGAGGCACCCTTGTGGTTACCAATAATGGCGATCCGGGGGCCATTATGGAACAGAACTGTCTTAGAACGTGGAAAAATTGCCCTGACATGCTGGTCTATAAAGGTTGTGCCGAGGATACAGTCTGTTGCCAGTTGGTTAACGACTATGAAGCGAACTCGGACCCTCATGGTGTCAATCAATACCATTATGGTAAGCGCTCCCATGACGGTTAGTGGTCTGTTGTTGGCGTCAACCAGTGGGTTAGTTAATGTACATGGCTGAAGCTTATTAAGTTGTCTGTTAGTTAATAGTTTGGCATTCACCAGATTAGGTCCTGTCCCGGTGTCCAGGACAGTGACGCATGGTACCAAGTGGTTAGAAGTAAACCCGAGGGTGACGTTTACCTTATAGTTACTATGCTTGAGAAAGCATATCGGTTCGGTGCCGTCCATGAGGCTCTCCTCCCCTGTAACCAATGGGTAATTGTCCATACTTGCACCACTTGGTTCTGGAAGGCCTTCCGTCTTCGGACAGTTGGGGAAGGCCTCTATCCCAACTGTTCGGCGTTTTCCGCCTGCGGGGCGGGATCCGTTTGGTCCTGCTCCGTGACGAGGTGTACCTGATGAGGTGTGGCTGCATTGGGTCGCGCATTTGCGTGTCCCGTGCCTGCGCTCCGTGCCGGGGGCCCAAATATATCCTGGTGGTTCTGCTGGCGAGCAGTCAGGAGAGCGTTCCTGTTCTGCGGAGCCACACTTGGGCACGCTGTTGCCAAGTGGTGGGGCGACAAACAGAACCAACAGAGGAGATTGCCGGTTGTGGGGTCCTTCATCGCGAGCGACGACGCGCGCGATGGAGGACGGCCTCCAGTAGGTACTGTACTCCGTTGCTGCGGGTATGGTCCTTGTTCACCATATTGCTTGAATGGTACCGCTAGGACCGGGCTGACCGGTACGGATACCTGTGATGGTGGAGCTGAGGTTTGTCTCGAGGGTGGCTCGCTGGATAGCCAGCTGGACCAAGAGGTATTACCGTGCGATCGAGTTGTCGGTTGTGCATGCACCAAGTGGACTGGGTGACCCTGGGAGGCGTATTGTGTGGACGCCTCCCCCGTAGTGGTCTCCTCTTCCTCTACGTCAAACACTGACCGCCTGGTCTTTCCTTTCTCCTTCGATGGTTTGCCGAGTGGTGCGGAGTCTTTCCTGGCCCCTGACCGAACGGTGTCGCCTAGTCCCTGTGCATGGCGGGCTAGTGCGTTTTAGTCGACCGTGCGGTTGGTAGCTAGGTAGTTACGAACCTGTGATCGGATAGACTTCGCCACGTTGTCGGCGTACATCGATTTCAACCTTTTGGTAGTAAAGACGCTTCCACAGCGGGAGACTAATGCCCATAAGGAGCGAGCGAATTCCAATTCGGTTTGTCCCGCGCGCTGGCGGTACGCAAGCACCTCTGCGTACGCCTCCTGGATTACCTCATCGGTCGCGTAGGTTTCCAGTAGGAAGTTAACCACCTGTGGGTATATTGTCAACATTTCCGTTTGGTCTTCGTCCACCGCCATGGTGTTTCCTTGGAGGCGGCTGTGGAGCAACGCTCCAGCCTGACCAGTTAGGTAGAATTGAAACAGCCACATGGCTGCTGCCTCTGAAAACCCATTCTGATCACAAGCGATCTTGAACCTTTGAAGGAAATCAATGATCGCAATAGGGTCATCCCCGCTAAAGCGAGTTTCACCTAGTTGGAAACGAAGCTTCCTATGATGCTTCGTTATCTTCTGAGCTACCTCTTTGGTATACTCAGCCTGTCTGTTCTCTAACCTATAGGTACGATAGTCAACCGCTTTGGTGAATAAATCATTGAGCGGCGTAAGCACCTCTAGGTCAGTCTCCTCGTCGGAAGTTGAGTCCGAATCGTTATACCTTTTGGTCTTACCCTTGCGGGGATTCTTTCCTTTCTTCTTGCGAGAGTCCTTTCTCTTGCGTCGTGAACCTGTACGGTCGTCGTCTCCTGACGAATCCGAATCGGTGTCTGAGGACGAAGAGTCCGAGTCCGACCGGCGACTCTTTCTCTTTCCCCTTTTGGTTTTCTTCTTCTTACCATTTGGTTTACGTCGACGCTCGTCTCCTGAGCTCGACGAATCTCCATCAGGGTCTCCACCACTTGGTCCTGACGGAGCTACACCAGTAGGTTGGGGGAGGTAAACGTACCTCGGGCCCTCCATCCCTGGAGGCTCTGCCCCTTTCCCCATACGGTCGATATATCCTTCACCAGTCGGTTGTGTAGGAAGGTTAGGGTGGAGAATACCAAGCGGTTTGGTGGCGTCTACTGCAGGCGGGGGAGCTTGCTTCATGAGCGCGGCCTGGGCCACCATCTCAGGTTGAAGCTTAGCCCCCTGCTGCTGCAGAGCCAGCATAACCAATCGGTCGATGTGTCCTCGCACCTCGTTTTCGAGGTACTGTAACACCACCACAGGTACCTTGTCGAGGACCTCCTGGGAGGCTCGATCAACTACCACTCGGGTGACCTCGTCCAAGTCCAGTCGCGGTCCGACTGGCACCTCCATTTGGTCTACCACTGGGGTTGTTACAGGAGCGGGCTCCGCCCTTGCGGAGCCTGCTCCTCCGTCCACTTGGTCAGCCCGGGGAAGGGTCGAGGGGCCCCCAGCCTCTCGGTCTACCTTCTTCCCCCTCGGTGGGCGTTCCTTCCGAATCAGGTCCTCCGGGTTATCCAACACCGGATAGGACACTGAACCCCGTATGGGGTGACCACTTGGTGGAGCGCTCGGCGCCCTATTTGGGTAGCGCGCGCCCCGTTTCTCCATTTAGGTAACTGGCGTCGGAGCCAATTGCTTCGGCAACGGGAACCAAACCACTCGGGTATCTCGTGACTTCCAAATCCTCCCTTCCCAAAACCACTTGGTAATCCACAGATTTCTAGGTCGGGAGACCAAAATATGTGGTATAGCCGATCGGTGCGAGCTGCTAGTGGGGAGCCCTGCGTGGGCTCGACCCGGCGGAGGAGTGAAACACGTGACACCTAATAGGTCGGCAGCACCCACCGTTGCCTATAGTGCACGGTGACCAAGTGGTAAATACGCCTGCACTGGTGTGCGGCAGGCACGTATAACCCTCGAGGTCAGCAAAACTATTAGAGGACTACTAGACTTACCAATTGGTGACTGTAGAACCGAACTGGTGTCAAATTAGCCTAGTTGGTGCTTGACTTTACCATTTGGTGTGGGAGGTTGGCGGCTCGGGGGTTTAGTACACCCGAGCGCCCCTCCGGCTCTCACGGGCCTAGTGCCACGTGGGCCACCGGGAGGTGCATTTGTGGTGCACCACCCCGGCCACATATCTATACTACCTAGTAATTATTAATTCTAAATCATCGAGAATAGACTAATTAGTCCTGTCCAAGCCTGCGCTGGCGCGTCCCACGTGGTACAGTAGACACACGTGCCCGGGAGCCCGTGACGTCACCACTTGGTCTTGTAGAGCCCCCGTTGATCTGGCCGAGCTATACTACAGTCATCATCGTTACTGCTATGTAGCTAAAGCTGCTGATATTCAACTCGACGTCATCTCATCAACAGACATACTTCGTCCAATTATGATTATACCTGACCCGTCGTGGGCATCGAAGACGCTTGGAGTGAAATTGAGATTGAACGCTATTCCAGACGATGTTGCCATGCGGCGAAACATCTGCTTCTTTGAGAATGTCGGATTCTGTTACACAACGTTTGCGGAGAGTTTTTGTTGAGAACAATCTGCAGAAGGAGGAAAGATCGTCACTAGCATTGGCAAGAATTGTTGGAAACTCCTCGTGGTGAGAAAGAGCAGCAGGGGCAGCGCAGTGGTTGACAGCGTTGCACATCCCGGTATCCGACGCGCATGCTTTCCTTCCTTTCATTCAACAAGCGTCACAGACCATCTGCTTGCGCATTGACGTCATAAAACTGCGCCTTTTCAGCTCAATCGCGGCGTGAAAGTTCTTCTTTCCCTGCTTAGTGAAGAAAACGCCCCTGAACAACGTTGTCAGAGTGCAGACCAAGAGCTGGTTTGATTCGTGGTGCATGACCAGCCCCGAGTGCGTAATCAGCTTCAACGTCTGTCTCTTGCAGATGCTAGTTTTTGGCGAGGGTCGTCCAGAAAGTGGCAAGGGTCGTCCAGTAAATTTTTTGAAAAAATATCGAGATCAATTATTTCAAAATTTGAAGATAATTGCTTGGGTCGTCCAGATTCGCTGTGCAGTAAATACTGGTGGGTTTTCCACTCGTGCTAGTTCTTTAGTCGAGGGCTACCTGAACGGTATTTCGCGAAGTCTAGGTTCAGTTTCCATTAAGGTGCACATTACACGATACCTTCTGCGGAATGATACCCTGCAACGCATGGAATACTGTTGCTAGTACAGATGATGTCCATTATGAAATCATACCGTTTTATTCGTATCTATTCTTCTATCGACCGTTTTTGCTAACCACTACTTCGCTATATTACATATACCATTTCCCCATGATGAAGCGGGTGTAGGCGCAATCTGCGGAAGATGCCGCAGAGGGCACCTCCACCATAGTGCGGTATCGGTAGAACAAATACGCACCTCGAGAGGATGAGGCGCGAAGCGCCTCATCCTCTCCGTTCCTCATGTAGGGAACCATGCCTAGATGCATGGTTCCCTACTTGAGGAACCTGCACCTGCAACTCGTGAGCTACGTCCGCATCAAAATCCGTTTACCTCTATACGCAAGCAGAAAGTATTCATAAGTTAGTCAAAGATCCGTTGGATACATTTGAAATGCGATGGAACGTACCATTGATAAAACAAAACAGAAACGTTGCGCTAGAAAAGTCGAGGGACCTAGTAACTCGCAAAAGGAAGAAGAAGAAGGATAGGGATCGGTTAGATTACCAGCCCACCATCATCGTAAAGCGCGAAAGGTGTCGAAGCGAGAACTCACAAGCAAGGACACCAAGAATGCCCATGCAGCAAACATACCGCGAGATGCCATAAACGAAAGAGCAGCCTATGTCCCAATCAAGCACCAGAATCGCCTATCCCGAACAGTCAGACATCGATCTTGAGAGACGAAATGAAATTGGTCGTTTACCTGTATACGCAAGCAGAGAGTATCCATAAGTTAGTCAATGCTCCGTTGGGTACATTTGAAATGCGATAGAACGTACCATTGATGAAACAGAACAGAAACGTTGCGCTAGAAAAGTCGAAGGACCTAGTAACTCGCAAAAGGAAGAAGAAGAAGGAAAGGGATCGGTTAGATTACCAGCCCACCATCATCGTAAAGCGCGAAAGGTGTCGAAGCGAGAACTCACAAGCAAGGACACCAAGAATGCCCATGCAGCAAACATACCGCAAGATGCGATAAACGAGAAAGCAGCCTATGTCCCAACCAAGTACCAGAATCGTCTATCCCGAACAGTCAGAGATCCAAGATCGCCAAGAAACCAACTTGGTTTGTTGCGCTATAGGCTCTAGCTTCTCGCGTCTTGCGCTACTTTTGAAAAGTAGCGCAAGAGGCGAAACTAGAGCCTATGGCGCAACGAAATGAACCATTGGTCGCGTACTTACAGTCGTCGCTTTGGGTTACCAGGTTCCCGTTTTCACCCTTCAACTCGTTCTATATCTTGAGCAAATAGAAGAAGTTGAGGGTGATTAGCTTATTTCCTGCCGTTTGCATGTCGCAGAGCGCGAAGAAACGTGGTGAGGATTGGTTAGTTTAGAGCAAAGATACGTGGAGAGATATGGAAGAACGTACGAATAGACTGCACGGAATACATCCGTGAGATACGGATGACTCCGTCCTTCTTTTTTCCGCCCTCTACTTTAAGGAGCCTCCATAAAGTAGAGGGAGGAAAAAAGAAGGACGGAGCGGAGTATAACGCGAGGATGTGGATGGCACGGATCACGACGGTGACGGAAGGTCGGACGTCGGAGGCGCGGCGGCGGCGGCGGAAGGAAGAGATTTATTTTTCTGTGCGAGATTGGACAGGTGTACAGCTTACAACGTTGGAAAACCACAGGTTTATAACCAGTGGTAGATATTACGAGAAGTACACCCTTGTGTTGAGGTCGACGTGTACCTACGTTCCTTTTTGAACGAAAGCACGTGATTTAAACTCAAAATATATTCTCCGTTCTCAGCATGACGTCGATCTTGACTGTCGCTCGACCTCCTTCTCCCTTCGGACGACCTTCCCTTGAAGTCTTTGTCGTCGTTTCTCGTTCATTTCTTCTTCCCATGGTCTACTACTGTACACATAAGAAGCGTGGGTGCCCCTTCGTTACTCGCCGAGGAGTCTTATCTCTTCAACAGCATGTCAACCATTGCCCGTTTCGTCTGAAAGCAGCGCTGGAAGACGACAATAGGCTGCCCATTCGGAGAAGCAAGCGTCTCAAGCTTTCCGCGCCCGCGCCCGCATCTTCCGAAACGGTCACTGCCCCTTGTCGCCTTCCCGAGCCTCCGGTGTCCGAGGACATCGTCGACCCCACTCCGTGCGCCCCTCCCATTCCGGACACTTTGCATTGTGTTTCTCCTTCCCCGGGTCCCGCGTCATTAGAGCGAGAACACGGAAGCAGTTCCCGCCCAGTGCCTTCTGAGGAGGCCCTCGGTGATTTGCATATGGATTATCTCACGGTTTGTCTGGCTTCAGTAGCTTCCAACCTTGGTCATCGTGAGGCAGACGAGCTAATTGGGCTACTTCGGGACCCGCGATTCTCGCAAAAGCGATTCAACGAGACCATAACAAGTTCCAAGCGCTGTACAGAACTGAAGAAGGCCATTTTCGAACGATACGCTTCAAAGGACGGTTTCAATTGAAGAACTGTCTCGCCAGAAGGATGTAAGTTCAGCGCCACCCTCTACACGAGAGATCCCGTTCAGACACTTGTGAAACAGCTCCAGTTGGCTAACAACGAAAAAACATTCTTCCACCCTATACCTCAGACCCACTCCACGAAAATATCTCACCCCATGTCCGGCTCTATCGCAAGAGACGCCACCTCAAAACTTAAGGAAATGGTTATGGGCTCGTTGGATAGTAGAATAGTGTGGTACTCCCAAGAAATAAGTTACAGTGAATCTTTCGTAGGTCTTCTGCAGGTATACACCGATAAGTCTTCAACAACTCTAAAGCAAACATCGGTTACCGCCTATCCTCTTCACCTCATATTTCTCAACTTCTCGGACGAGCTTCGCCGTGAGTGCATCCGTGATGACCTCACAGTAGTGGCATACTTCCCTACCACACTGATCGAGGTTTCCGCATCTGAAGCAGACGCAATGCCATTCGTTTCTAGCAAGTCTCTACGCGAGTCCAGGATGCAAATCCTTCAAGAATCTCTTCGTCAAGTCCTGATGCCAATTCTAAATCTCACGCAGAAAGTTTTCAGTTCATCGGCGAAGACCAACTAAGTCGAGTGTGCCATCCTCTGCAAGTTTTCGTGCGGATACTTTTGAGGCTAAAGACATTCTGTTAACTCTTCATGGGACCAAAACGGGGAGCTCCGGTCATAGACTCGAGGCCCCTCCCTCATCTTTATGCAGTAGTATTCTTACTTCATTCACTGGACCCTCTCAAGACCAAACCAAAAGCGTTAGAGATACATACTCAGTTATTCTAGAATATGCAAAGAAAGACGAGGCAGGAAGAAGTATATGTCTTGCGAGGGAGAGTATATCTCAGGCGGTACTCTCAAGCGTTCTGATTACATATCTCTTATTCCGTCGTTCATCGAAACCCCCTTGACGGTAGGATTGATCCAGAGGTTGTTTCCATGCAGTCTGTTGGGAACAAGGAGAGCTCTCTTCGAACAGTTACGCAACTTGCATCCAGACAAATTGAAGCTGACTAATACTCCAGAAATCGAAAACCTCTAGTCAGAGACGCTACTCACTGCAATAGAATCATCCACGTCACGTTTATTTCGAACGATACGTACTCAAATCAGCAACTTTACAAACGCAAATCTATCCCCAATGCAATGCAACTTTTTTGCCAAAGGTTTACATATAGATTTGTTCACGTCGAAGAAAGGCAGGTCACTGAATGGAACCTTCACAAAGGCCGATCTCCTTTGAATGATGGAGGCCAAAGCATACAAAAACCTTGACATGGTTTTCCTTTCGTAAAGGAATTCTTTGAAATCTGATAGGGATCGCAGGACAGGGCTTCAATCAAAACAGTTTTCTCTCAGTACTCGGGCGTCGCTTGGACGTGTTATAGGTGCAATCGTGGCGCATGATGTAATGAAAACTCTATTTCGTCCCTTCGGTGGCAGATTGAAGCCTTTAACGCTCCTCGACAAAGTCGTGGAAAGGAATTCATAGCTCTAGAACTGGGAGTCTGAGGTTCTATCTCGACTCTCAACAGAAGAAAAACTAACACCATTGGCAGCCTTTTACGGCATCTCCGCAACACGTCGATTAATGTCTTCTCTTGTATTGTTGGTGACAGGCCTTGTTAACGGAAGGTGAAGCGATACGATTTCAAAATCGGAACGATAATCATGTGCTACCAGCTCAAGCACACAGGGCTGAACGGTTTTCATGCCTACCATCTGTTTTGCTTTCCGCGACGACTCTCGTCGCCATTCTGTTTCATAGAGTTTTATACTGAATGAATTTAGCATATAAGAGCTGCTACAAACCCCGTTCTCTAAACCTCTGAAAATAATGTAGTAGTTAGCCTATCAGGACTCCATTTAGTTATTTATGGTGTTTCGCAGAGAGCTCGCTCTATTACCCCTATAAATCCGGTATTATATGGTCCTTGGAGGCCTTCATCGCTGTTTGTCAGACCGTCACAACGAACAAATTAGATTCAGATATATAAATTGAACGCTAGAGCGGAAGCGCTCATGCTATTATATAATACCTTATCTTCATCATCGGTAGAATTTGTATCTTCACCGGAAAAAGTGGTGGCGAGTATTTAAGTAGCTACATACTGTCGTCACTCTGTTTTTTTATGCATCTCATCCCGGCGCATTACCACTTTTGTGCGTGAGGGTGTTGGCGCGCTTCGGTGGTACGTCTCTTCGCCACTTTGATCAGTTTAAATAGTGTAGTGTGTCAGAAACTACACAAATTGTAACAAGGTCGCGTATTGTGTTACTGGTTGAGCATCAATTGGATGAAAAAACTAGTTGATTTATCTCTAAAAGATCTGTACTGAGCTCGCAACAAAATCGTTGCAAGGAATGCAACCGATTGGGTTTTGGGAGGTATCAAAACGCTACAGAATGGCCTCAAAATGTTCCTTCTAGCAAAGGGTTTTGGTGGACGTAGATTTATGCGAACAATGGCAGCGCTCTCCATTCATACGTTTTGAAGCGCTCCTAATACTCAAGATATACTCTAATTAATGTACAGCTTTTTGCCATCCCGCCAATCTACGTAGACAGCGGTGCCAACGTGTTCGCGGGCGGGTGCATGGTAATGAGTGCAAAAAGTGTTGAGGAAGGGGTTTTGGGAGGTCTCGGCATGGTGCGAAAATGTGACCAGAACGTGCCCGCCGGCGTGGGGGGGATCGGTTGTGTTAGGGTGGCTACCCTAACACAACCGCACCCCCCCGTCCGCGGGCACGTTTTGGCCGGTTTTTTAAAAAATGTGCTTTTTTATGCCCGCGGGCGGGGGGGTCCGTTCGTGTTAGGGTAGCTACCCTAACACGAACGGACCCCCCCGCCCGCGGGCACGTTTTGGCCGATTTTTTCAAAAATGTGCGATTTCATGCCCGCGGGCGGGGGGGTCCGGTCGTGTTAGGGTACCTACCCTAACACGACCGACCCCCCCCGCCCGCGGGCTCGTTTTCGCCTCATTCTGGTAGCGTCCACAGACCTCCCAAAACACACCGCACGCATATCCAGCCAAAACGTAACGTGCCCGCGGGCAGGGCGGTCGAGTTGTGTTAGGGTAGCGACCCTAACACAACTTGATCTCGCGCGCTGCCAATACGACAGAATGACATTACGACATATCTGATGACACCCGCCTGCAACAACCCATCGCCAGCAAACCTCCGCGCCGCCCATGGAGCGTGCGGCGCCATTCCTGCAGGCGGTGCGTCGTTGCGCCGTAGAACTCGCGTCGCTCTCCTCTCGCGATGCTGGTCTCTGCGGCGTTCTTTATGAGTTTAGTTTTGCTACCGCTCCCCAATAGCGCTGCCGTAGCTACCGCACTTTGATCGCGCCGCCGTAGGTACCGCATCTTGATCACGCTGCCGCAGCTACCGCACCTTGGTGGATCCACCTCCGCCGCCATTGCCGTGTTCTCTGTTCTTAGTCGTATACACCACGGCCGCCGTCGCTGCATGCTTCGCTTACGATTGCGCTCATACCGCCGCCGTACCCGTGCGATTTGCATATGATCATGGTTTCACCGCCACTGTCGGCATATTCTTCGCCTTTATCGTCCCTCCTTGACCGCCGTAGCCAGCCGCCTTCGTCACCGCGCTCTTTCTCGTCGCTGCGCTGCATGACGAGCCTCTCTGCCATCTCTCGGCTCTGCTACCGTCGCCGGGCTGCATGGATCAGCGCATCGACACCGTAAGATCCAGGCTTGTGCTAGAAGTGCAATCCGCGGCTTTGTGGATTTCGAGGGCTGCCACCCCTCCTTTTCTCGGCGCCGCAGCGCTGCCAACTTGCGCACTACTGGCTTGTCGCGCACCGCGCGCCGCTCGCGAGCTCAAGACCACCAGACACAAAGAGCCACGCGACGCGGCTGGGCGCGCGCGCCGGGGCAGACATCATCGCTGTCGCGCTGTTCGCCGGCCATTCGAACCACGCGCACTCATGGCCGCGCGCGGTGTGTCAACGCGACGACAGAGGCGGTGTGCTGGTGACTAATCTTGCCAAGACCACGGCCGGCGGGCTGCGTGCCGCCTGCTATGACGCCGCTGTGCCACATCGAACCAGCTGCTGCCGTCTTCATGGTCTCAGTTCCCGATCTCGCCTCCGCCGCTGCACTCGCTATGGTCCCCGCGGTGATGCCCGCGTCCAAACTATTGCGCGTATGTCGCGCCGTCATGTCAGACGGCACGGAGCTATATCGCAAGCAACTGATGCGTCTGTCGCGCCGGCCGCCGCTGAATCTGTCGCGAACACCGCTGCTCTCCACAGTTGCTGACGTGTGGCAACCGGACTGTGGATGTTGCATCTTGGGCGCTTGGCGCGATGGGCGGAACGCAGGGCACCACCCTCAGAAATACCCTCTTGTTGCGCTTTGATTACATGTGTCAGG
Source organism: Gracilaria domingensis (assembly GCA_022539475.1). Classification (NCBI taxonomy): domain Eukaryota; phylum Rhodophyta; class Florideophyceae; order Gracilariales; family Gracilariaceae; genus Gracilaria; species Gracilaria domingensis. The sequence continues at coordinate 14,954 of VCMS01000280.1, forward strand.
AACCTGCAGCCGCTCTCTCGCTGTTCAATGTGAAGTCCGTCGCCATCACAATTTTCGTCTCCAGGGCCGCCGCTGCAGGCTTAAACAATCGCGTGCTCTGCGTACTAGACTGAGGGTGCTGATAGCAGCGATGAGAATGACGCTGGAGACGTGCGGCAGGAGCAAATGAAAGGCGAGCGAGTGGTGCACCTGAAGGAACAAGTGGAGATGAAGACTGAGGCGGGGAGTGAGTTTGGCGCGGGGGAGGAGTACAACATGGGGGCTGGGTGGAACATTGTACGTCAGTGGCAGCTGCGCCGCTACAAGAACCTCGCTCGTGCATAATGTATCTGAAAGCATGTACATGGCCGCGCGCGGGGGCAGTCAAACGCTAACGTAGTGTCTGTGAATAACACAGCAACAATACAAACTGTTTAAGGGAGAGCAACGTCTGTAGACATGATGTAAATAGCCGCACACGCGTTTTTGTACACAGTTGGTTGGTACTGGTGCAATACCTTTGTATACCAATGAGGGCAGCAAGGCGCGACTGAAAGCAAGTGGAATTTCTCCCACTGAAATGCTGCGCACTAACGTGTTGAGCTTGCGCTGCGTAGCGCGCCGCCACTCTCGCCTGTCCGCAGCTTTCCGACGCCGCCCCCCCAGCCCCCACACGCACCCGCCCACTTGGCGCTCCATGCTAACGCGCCAACGCTGCCCGCGCGTGCCGCTGTTTCGCCTTGCGTCGCGGGCCACATCCTCCGCAACATGCACTGCGTGCCCCCGTCGCCGTCAATAAACGCGCCCTCCTCTCCCTCCCTCAGCTTCTCTTCCTCGCCCGTCATCATTCTTTCAATCTCCTTCTCCTCCTCCTTCTCTGCAAGCGCCTCGCACTCACCGTCTCGCCCTCCCGCGCAAGCTCGAGCGCGCTCGCGCGCACAGCTTGACTCGCCGTACTCCGTGTCGCCCGTGCGCACGCCGTCCAGCCGCTCGCTGTCGCCATCTTCGTCGCCGCCATGCAGCGCGTCTTCATCGGACGCGTCGGACAAGCCGCTGCTGCTGCGCAGCGTGTTTCTCACCACGGACAGCTTGCCTTTGCAGACCATGCCGCTCACGCCGTCGCCGCTGGCGCGTTCGCGGCGTGGCGATCAACACCTGCTTGGTGCAGCTGTCGGGCATTGCTAGCCCGCTAAACAAGGCGAGAAACGAACTTAATGCGCTGCCGTTCACAACGGCGCCGATGGGGGCCGACGCCGACGCCAGGCTGGCTCGGGGCGCCTCCAAGAAGGACGTAGCCTTGTTGTGTCGCCTGCGAATCACGCTGGATCACGGTTCGAGGCTCTGTCTGAGGAGAGCATAGGCCGTGCGCGACGAATCGATCGCACATGCGCAACAGGCTCACGGCAACCGGTCGTAGTGCTGTCGCTCGTGCGACGACAAGCCAGACCCTACAAGCACAGAGGAGAACAGCAGCGGCAAGCAGGCAGCACACAGATGCGCGTGGGTGATCGCGCTATACAGTGGTCAAAATGCAAGGAAATCTGGCCCACAACTGATGTGGATAATCTTCCTTCGTCGTGCGCGAGGAAACCAGCTCAGGCGCTGTTACCCGTTGCCAGACGCCCAGCGACAGCCTGACGGTGCCGAAAATCGCCAACGTGAGCTGCGCGTCGCGCAACGCGTCGGTGAGCGCCGGCAGCATTAGCGGTCGCGGCGCTCTACAGGCAGGCACGGCGTGCGGGGCTGGGGGGAATGAGCGCGATGCGACGGAGAGCGTGCATGGTGGCGTGAGAACGCCCGGTCCGAAGCGACGGAAGCGGCGGGAGGAAGTACGTCGCCTTCATTGCGAGCGGCCGCACGCACACCTTGAGGGTGCGACGCGTCGCGTGACAGCGGCGCGGCATCGGCAGATGATGGCGGACTGCGAAGGTCAGCACGTAAATGGGCAGTTGCGATCATCACCAATAGTCGGCTGGAGGAGGTGTCGCGAGACGCCTCCGCGGCAAGTGAGCCACAGGCTGGGGCCGCTACGGCTGTGAATGCCTGCTCGAATACACGCGTCACTTGCCATGTGCACGGCGTCGTCGTCGTTGAGTCTTCCATACTGCGTCTGCTTCTGCGCCGTCCTCTTCGCCGGGTTCGGCGGCGCGCGGTGCAGTCGGATGGCGCCGACGACGCGCCGCGCGCGCATTCAAGCCCACTCGTGCAGCTTTTCTCGCAAGAGGTCGACCCCCTACGCGCTGTCTTTGACGTAAGACCTGGTTCCGCGCCCAAGCAGCTCGCGGGATTCCTCAACCACCTTCTGAACAATGACACGCCGTTGCCGTATGAATTCTTTCTGCGATCTTCGCGCAAGCCAGTGACCGAAGCTTGGAAGCCACTTTGAAGGCTGCTTCGCATGTGAGAGAGAGCGTGGCGCAGCTGGAATTTGTGCCGCTGTTGTTGTTTCGCATGTAGTCTGTTTTGAGGTGTAGTTCAAGCTTACCGGGACACAAGGAGGCGGTTTTGGTGACGTGTTTTCTCGCCGGATTGTCGTTTGATAGCGACGGGGTCTGGCGATACTAGCGTCAGATTGTGAAGTGCGAAGGCGTAGTTGCCGAAGCTTTCTTTTATCGATCATCGCGATTGGGTGCTGGCGTTGGGGTTATCCCCAGAGGGGAGTCGATGGGCTTCTGCTTCGAAGGAAGGTCGGGTGTGGATCTGGGACGTTGAGAAGGGAACGGGTAAGAGCTTGGCTTCCTATCGCAAATGGGTGGCAGATTTGTGTTGGAAGCCGTATCATTTGGATGAACGATGTTGTTTGGTTGTGTCTGCTTCGAAAGATGCTACGTCGAAGTTTGGAACGGGGCTAGCATGAGCGCGGTCAAGATGATCGCGGGACATAATACCGCCGTCACGACTGCTGGGTAGAGTGGAGACGGTTCTATTTATTCTGCTTCTCAAGATCGTAGTATAAAGATCTGGAGTGCTGATCATCAGTAGACACAGGATGGCCGGTATGATACGGCCATCCTGTGTCTACTATAAATGCACATGCTCACTCGGTGAATTCCATCACGGTTTCTACCACCTACGTGCTCATATGCGATGCGTTTGCATCTCTGGACGAGCAGAACGGATACACGCCGGTCAAGTTGTCGCAAGAAGAAGCGTTGGAGCGCTTTGAAAAGATGAAGACGCACAGTACGGGCAAGAAGGAACTTAGGGTAAGTGGTTCTGATGATTTTACTCTGAGGGCATACAGCCCATTTCGCACATGACCGGCCATCAGCAGCCGGTCAACTGCGTGGCGTTAAGTCCGTATGGACATTATATCGCGTCGGCCAGTTTGATAAGAGTGTGAGACTTTGGAATGCCAAGACTGGCAATTTTTGCTTCACGTTCCGCGGGCATGTTGCGGCCGTGAATGGAGTGGTTTGGTCGGCGGATAGACGGTTGTTGATGAGTGGTTCGAAGGATAGTACCTGCAAGGTTTGGGATATGGGGACGAAGAAATTGAAGATGGATCTGCCTGGACATAGTGATGAGGTGTTCACGGTGAATTGGAGTACGGATGGGAAGAGAGCTGTTCCTGCGCGCAAGGATAAGCTGTTGAAGATCTAGCACCAATGATTGTGGTTTTTGTTTTTTCAAGAGCTTCGCGGGGATTCGCAGAGGGGAAGCGGCGGGGGATGGTGTGGTCAAAGATGATGTGTACAAGATGACAAAAACGTTGATGAAGCACTTTGGTCTTGATCTACCGTTGAATCTTTGGTACGGAACTACTGAATTGCTTCATGCGGTGGGGGCATGAACTGTGGGTAAGCTAACAAAACAGTGACACAGAATCGAACGCAAGCGAGTTAGCAGCAGCACGCAATGAGGACGGCAGCGGCGCGCAGTCAAAAGGCAAAACATACCTCCGGAGGCGGCGGCACATTTTGTTGATAGCTAGAAGAGCCCGGCTTATAGATCGGAATGTAAGGATCCGGATGTCTCATACTAAAAAGCTCCTCCATACCATTCTCCGCAAGCGTTGGCTGGAAAGCGCTGCTGAATCTGCCCGCACTCCTTGACTCACATGCAGTAGTCAATGGTTCAGTCGCGCGACGTGCGCAGCGCGGCGCGGTACAGGCCGGTGACTCTCTGCAGTTGCAAAATGTTAGGCTCCTACGCGGCGGCGTGGGGCGTGCATTGAGGAGGCGGCGCCCATGGCGTTCGGCTGGCAGCGATGAGCAGCTCGCGAGCGCGCGGCGAGCGAGACCGCCGATGCGAATGGGCGCTGTTTGATAGATTGTTTCCGAGCGCACAGCGGCGCTGTGCGGGTGGCGCGCACGTGGCGTAGCTGTGCTGCCTCTCTTTCGGCCCCTTTTCAGTACAAGATGTGTACAGGTGCGCGTCGGTGCGTGCACGTACATTTCGCTCTTGCCCGCATTTGGCAAGTGAAGAGCACCAACGTTGGTCGTGCGCAGTGGTGACTCTACGCTCTTGCGAGTTCTTCTCTGTGCTTTTGAAAAAGACTCCAGTGCTCGAAATCTTCGCTCTTATAAGCGTCGTTGAGTTTCATTTCAAAATTCAAGCCAGAAGTAAAACTATAACACTCCACTTTTAACTGCCATACAGCATCCGAGCTATTGTGCTTGCCGTGCTTTTCACGAGAGCAAGCGCACAGGAGCTCGTCCCTGTCGCACTACTTATATCCCGCAATTCATCACATGTAAACCATGTCTCTGCTACACAAAACAAAAACAATCTGCAGCTACTTGCATCGTCCTGCTCAATTGAATTCCAATCTCTGCGTGTATACGTCTTCTAAAAACACAACAACCAACTCTATCATAAACCTTTCATAACGGCACGAATGATTGAAGTCTTCATTCAACTGTAGAACAGACATATATAATAAATCGCCTGAAACAGTTCACAGCTGCTTTAGGGCACAGCCAAACATTTCTGCTTTACAATCCTCCCCATTCCGCCGTTACCACTCATCCTTCACGCTTGACCAGCAATCAACATTCGCCAACCATGTTTCTAACGATCCTATAGCTGATGCATATGTCATAACAACAATTAACAACTATTGCATGGCGCTCTCGGAAACAACGACCAGTGAGAAGAAACAAAGCTGTCTTGCAAAACTTGAAAGAGAATTGTGAATCACTGAAGGCAGCTTTAAAGTGTTCTCATCGTTCGATGAGAGAGTAATCTAGGTCAAGGCAAGGTGGTTAAAAAACTATTTAATGATATTGTAGAAAGATAATTAGTGGGCACTAACTAGTGAAAGATGGAGAATTGTACAGGAGAGCATCCGATAAGAACTCCGATAAGAAAAAGGGGACAAATTCAGGTGACGAGAAAGCATGAAACAAGATCAGAAGGTCGAATAGCTCAAAAGGTTTTGCTTGCAGCTTATGGCATGGACCTTATCGATTTGGTGGGTGCTCTCTGTTTTAAATACGTGCAACGAATACGCTAGGAATGGTAAGCTCCCTACGCCATTGGGCGGCAGAAAGGCGCATATAAAGCCATTGCGAAGGCGGTTCAGATGTCATACGACAAGCAAGTGGTAGATGAAGAACGTATATTTGCAAAGAAGAGAACAAATGGTGATGGAGTAAAGACAGAGGTAAAACCGAAGGTAGAGGTTGTCATAATAGAAGGTACGAGAGCGATACAGCTAAGGGATTTGTACAGCGTGTCGATGTTGCATCTTTTCTTGTCGATATAGGCCATCACTTGGACATCGATATTTGTTTATTTTAGAAGATTTTTCCCGAGCTGCAGCACTACTTAGCGTCGCTGACCGTTCTATCTACTGCCAACGTCTACTGGTGGAACATCTATCCGCATCAGTAAACTACTGTCACAGCGCACGACCCGCGTCGTTGCTCGCACCGGTCTCTCTTGCTCGAAGTCCTGTGGAAATTCTGGGATCCTGTGTTTCCTTTCCAGAGCTACAAAAACTTTTATGTTGTTTGCCGACAAGTTAAAGATTGAAGACTATTTGGAGATTGAAGCAAAAATACAGAGAGATTCTTTTTGGCAACAAAAATAAAGGCAAGTGTAGGGCTGTTCGGGCTTGTTATTATACTATTGCATCGTCGGGAGTGTGAGTGAAATGGGCGGCGTGCTGCTGAATGGGACTAGTAGTGAGTTTTTTGTTGAAGGGATATTGATCCTGCGCTGTTCTTTGCCGGTAAAACGGATGGAGATGAAATGTAATGTGTATTGCATATTATATTGTGCGGGAAGCGACCATGAACAGTTGCACGAGGAGAATATGGTCCTTAAGAACCTGATCGACGTGGTGGAGAAGATGGCGGAAGAGTTCGGCAGGAGGCAAGGGTTGGTGGAAGAGGGGAGGTTGAAATTTGATATGGAAGGAGAGGCAGAGATGGGACGTGCGAGAAGTGTTGCGGCACAGAAGCGGTCATTTGTGACACCGAAGACAAAGGGTGGTAGGTTCGAGGACAAGAAGAGTTTTCTGAAAAAGACGCGTAAGGAAAAGAGGAAGGTGGTGGAAGAGGTACCGCAGGAGGCCATCGGGGCTCCAGTTTTGAATGAATTTTAGAGTAGGGCATGGCGCTGCAGATCATGGACTGGATTCTGAGGTTGCAGGAGGAGAGAAGGATGAGAAAGAATGGGAGGCCGTTTTTGGGCGACGGAGGTGTACGGGGTTGGGGAGCGTTGCCACCCGTGCTTTTACAAAATAACTGTTGGGGAGACGGGGAGGGAGGATCCGAAAGCGTGACTGGCAAACATTGAGTAAAAAATGAGGCCGATTTGGATGGGAAGGAACGGTGGGATCATTGAGCTGGGATGAGATGCGATTTGCATCCCAACACAACGAAAATTGAAAACGCAAACTAGCACAAGCGCAGATTTGGGAGAGGGTCGCGGGAAAGAGTGGATGGGGTGGTGTGGCGAAGTAGAACCTCTACAAAAACTAGGAGACCCCAACATTAACCTGCAAGGGATGGAATTTAATATTCCAAAATTTCTTAATTTTTTGAGTGCCAGCCTCTGCCACCCTCTCGCGCGCTCCAGATAGCCCAGAAACTAGCTTAATTTCCAAAGCGAACAGACAATATTCCACTTTGCAGAACACAGACGAAGGGCGCCGCCTCTACGATGGGCAACAGCACCGTAGACGGCGGCGGCGGCGGCGACGGCTTAACCCCAGCGTGCTCCGGCGGGGTATCAGACTGTTGCTCCGCGCCGTGTGGAGCGGGGTGCGCCTCATCATCGCTCGGGCGCACGTGCAGCTCGACAACGAAGGCGTTTTCGGAAGGAAGGCGCAGCGACAGGTGCAACAAACAGTGCGCAAACCGCGAAATCTTGACGTGCAGCGACTGCGCGGCGCCGCAAGGCGTGTACTGCGACGCCGTCTCCCCGTGGCGTAGCAGCCGCAAATCGGCCAGCAGGTCTAACTGCGTGAAGGTAAGCGCTGCGTCGTGCTTGCCTATCGCAATCGTGGGGCGCAGCTCACTTGCTGCAGTGAGCTTCTTTTTTTGAGGTGAAACAAGCTTGAGGTCACTGGGGCGTGGTAATCTTTGATTTCAAAGGCGTGAGTCGGTATTTGGGTCCTGCCGCGCAGCGCGGCAGGACCCAAATTGAAAGCGCGAGACAGTTGGCTGGAGTTTGACAAACGGGTTGCAATGCTGATATACCTCTCGGTTTGTTAGTCACTTTGTACTAATTGTCTCAAGATTATCTTTTTCAGTGTTGAGCCAAACTTCTCAAGTTTGAATATTTTCAGAGTTGTGCAATCGTTCTAGGAACTTTTGTCCTTTTGGCATTTCACGCACGCACCATTGGAGCATGACATTGGAGCGTGGCACGCACCTTGTGCCGTTGGCAGGGAAAGGTTGTGCCTAGGGCAAAAGCAGCCACTGCTGATGATGTTCTGCTTGGTGCCGAACGACCAGTTGCACACGGCGCAGCCGAACGGGCGCACCAGCTTGTGCACCAGCTGGTCGTGTCTTCGCAGGTGCTCGCGCTTGTTGAACGACTTTCCGCACCAGCAGTGGTGGCTCCGCTCGCGCTTCGCGCCGCCGTGGCGCGTGTTGCGCGACGCCCGCGAGCTTGCGCTGGCTGGCGGGGCGCGCGATTGCGCGCGGCGGGCTGGCGTTGGCGCTTGAGCTGGATTCGAAGGCTTACGCTCTAAGGGAAAAACGCTTAATTAAAAACCCCTTTTAAGGAAGTTTCGCGGACTGTATCAAAGTGCTTTGAATGAAAGCATTTTTGAAAGCGATGTTATATCGTGCAAACTTTCAACTGACAGCGGTGGCAGTCAATCGCCATCTCCTTGAACAGCAGCGCTGTGGCGAAAACGACGCCATCATTCACGCGACGACATGAGAAGAACGTAAATAGAGCCGCCGGTTTGTTCGTTCCTTCGTTCGTTCGCTCAACATCATCGTGAGCCTCCCCTTGTCTTGGTTTTCTCTAAGCCTCTCCAGACCACAATGTGCCTTTTCAGATCTGTTCGAAGACCTGACCCCATCACGCGCATCATTGCGAAGAAGCCGATGAAAGTATTCGACTGCGGAGACCCGAAGTGTAAGTATTCCGAAGCAGCTAATCGTTCCGCGTCGAAGGCTAAAGGGACTAGAAGAAGCTCTAAGCTTAACTATTCCCGACTGAACGAATTGTCTAAGTCAGATGCGCCACCTGTCATCACGAAGGATAAGGAAGAGAAGGGAGGACAAGCGTTGGGAATGTTCACAGACCCGTTCTTTGGACCTAGCATGGATGGAAGCAGCAGCATGGATGGAAGCAGCAGCAAGGGTGCGAGCAGCAGCAAGGGTGCGAGCAGCAGCAAGGGTGCGAGCAGCAGCAAGGGTGCGAGCAGCAGCAAGGGTGCGAGCAGCAGCAAGGGTGCGAGCAGCAGCAAGGGTGCGAGCAGCAGCAAGAGTGACAAGAACTAGGATCCTTAATCTCGGACGCGAAAGAGGGATGATGGTTAGAGGGTTTGCAATTTGATTGATTTCGTTCCCCGGCAGCCCCAATCTAGACTCGAGGGCGAAACCATCCTTCCTCCACACGCCGGTTCTTGTTCACAAACAAGGCCCCCAGTCTCGTAGCTCGTCCAATCATTTCCAAATGCTCCTTTCGTAAACTCGACTGCGGAGCATCATCGCTGCATACTTCTTTCCCATGACCCACGTCCTCTTCCACATCAAGGATTCCACTTTCCACAAATCGCTTCACAATCCACTGCGGTTGTGATAGTAGCCAAAGCACCTCCTCTCCATATCCTGCGTTTCGTAGTAATCTGCAAAGGTTGATGTGTATGTACCCATCATCTTTCTCATTCCACCACTCGTGACAATACTCTTGTCTCATAGAATCGTTCTTGTTAGCATTCATTATACCATTCCAAAAGCCTCGGCAAGAGAGCTTATAGTGCGGCAAGACACGTCGTCAATGATCGAAAGAAGACCACCAATGTGGCGATCGATGATATTACCGTTGTACACGACAACGTTTGTGCGGTGTCGATCTGGAAGCCTGCTTGTAACTACAGGCAACACGCGGACTTCCGCAGATTCCTGGGACACGGCCGTCCAGAGAGAGACGTCCTCTTTGTCGCAGCAACTGGAAATGAGGTTTTGAACCGATTCCTGTATTTGTCCCGCCGATCGCGAGAAACATCGAGCAAACGTTGTCGCGTAGGGCTGAAGAATGTGGCCCATGTGGACGGACATCGCAGATAATTAGAATCGGGCCACAATCCCGGAGTGAGCCGAACGACTGGGGTCAATCAACGATATGATATCGTCGAAAACGGAGCGGAAAGCATATAAGGTTATCGTCCGCACGATCACGCGCGTATGATGCGGCGCACGCGTGATCATCATCATGAACAAATGAAATCAGAGAACTTTTCTTCGTTTTAATCTTCGTGTTTATCCATACACGTCTCTCACCCATCCTTCAGAGTACCAGAATCTCGTCCAAGCTAGAACGAACGATTTTGCAGCAGACAGCAGTGGCTGTCAACCGCCGCTGCTTAGGAACAGCAGCGGCCAACGCGGCGCTTGCACTGTAGGTACAAAGGTAGCCGACTTCCCAAAATGCGTAAATAATGCCACTCGTTCGTTCGTTCGACCATTTCCACTCGTGTATGCACATCGTTGACGGCGACCTCCTCCCACGTCAAACAAACTTGTCGAGCTCTCTTCACGCCTTCATTGATAACCCAGTTCACGTTCAGCTTCAGGTGCGCCGTTTGTTTCCGTTCAGTACTAAACTTCAAGTTGTGATGGAGATACTGGAAAGGGGTGAAGTGTTGACTGATGATGAGAATCCAGTATTTTCGCATTCAATCGTTGTGTATCGAGACTCTGGGACTTTGATGATTGGGAAAACAAAATCTCATGTACTTGGAAACGTTCAGATTGATTTCTCCGCGATGCAGAGTAGTAGAATATGTCTGCAAGATATATATCCGTCACACACTGAAAAGTTCACAGAATTCATAGGACATGAAGACAAAGAGATATTTACCAAACAACCATCACTTCTGGATTACACCCCTGATATTGGAGATTACTATAATAAATCATTAATATTGCGTGAAGCTGAGGTTGGGGAACTTCTAAAGAGAAACCCACATCCGAACGTTGCCAGATACATGGGTTGCAAGGTTGACGATGATAGAATTATAGGGCTGTGTTGGCAGAACTATAGGTTCTCTTTGCGAGATAAGCTCGAGCAACTCAGTTCTTTTTCGGAAGTCAAACTATGGATGACTGGGATTGTTAAAGGGATCGGCCATATTCATTCCCTTGGATACTGCCACAACGACATTAATCCGAGCAATATACGTTTCGCAGATGACGGTACACCAGTAATTATTGACTTTGACTCCTGCCAACGTACTGGAAAACCTTTGGAACTCAAAGGGGGTACAATTGGTTGGTATGATGAGAATGCTAGCTTGTCCTTGCCGGAGAATGATTATTTTGGTATACAGGCATTGGAGGAATTCCTTGTGTCGCACATAGACTAACGAACGAACACAGTTTGTCGGAAGGTTCTCTGGTGGTTTTAGGGTTGTAAGTGTCTTATTGGCGTTATTTAGTCACAAATACATGTATCTAAGGTGTGAACTCAAAGAATGGCTTTTCATCAGCATAAACAACCTGGAACTGTTCTCCATGGCCATCAAGAGTTCGCACTGCCGTTCTTCCTGCGAACCCCTCGCCAACACCCAGTACAATTGGTTTCATCGGCGTCGGCATGCGGGCAAGGAGTCGTCCGGAAACCAAACTGTGGCAACACGCGACATGCAGTCTTCGATAGCAAGCAGATTCACTCTCACATTTGTACAGAAGTCTCGCTGGAGAAACTGTTCCACAACCTCCAGTAGGGGCCTTTGATTATAGTTGACACCCGTGGAAGGGATTGTAGCATCTCGTCAGGTGACAGATACTCATCGTGATTTCTGAATAACGTGTTTGCAGCCTTCTCGCTGCTCGTACTACCCACATACCGCGGCCCACAGACAACAGCTTTGAACCGAAAAGAACGCTCAACATTTTCTTCCAGTACCATTGACCAACGAAAACATGAATGAAGCTAGTAAATCTGTTCAGTAGTCGTCGATTTTCTTCGGTAAAACGTTCTTACGTATCAGAGGACAGAAAGTTAACCTCATACTCCTAGTGACTCTTGTCTCTTCATCTTTTTTTCGTTTCTACGCAGTCTTCATGGTTTCCAGTAATCTATTGGCTTCCACCGTCATCGGCTGGGATCAACCCTCTGATCGGTTGATCGGTTTCACATAGCTCATGGATCTCTATCGCTTCTTTATCCAGTACTCTACACACATGCCGAAGCTTAGATTCCAGAACAGTGCATCGCCTCGTCAGCGCGCGTACTTGATCAGAAGACCTCCGCAGTTGAGACCGTAAAGTCGAGATTTCCGCCACATGAGAATCGTACCCTTTCTGTATAGATACCTCCAGTGTGCGCAGCATGTTGAGCATGTGACGCTTGCTTTGCGCGGGCTGGCTTTCAATGTGCTTCTCTGGGCTCTCAGACGCTAGCTTTTGTTGGGGAGAAGCTACATCATCAGTTGGCACACTTAACTTCCCATTCCTCTCAAAGACCGCAAAACCTTCAGGCGTCGTTAATTGGAGAACGGGTGTATTGAAGAGCAATGGAGAGTTTGGAATTTGCAATGAAGCATTCCTGCACACCTCCGGTGAACCACTCTGCAACAGAGAAAGCAAGGGTTTGTTCAAGTCCTTCTTTCCATTTGTCATCTCGAATCCTGTGATCCCATACTCGTCGGAGCCTGTGAAGTAACGAAAGGACGCCCTCGTCCCGGACTTGTAGATCTTGAGAGTCCTGTGCATGTAAAGTATTTCACAGTTCTCGCATAACAATTCATTGACGGGCTTGATCCTGTTTAACTTCTTCTCAACTCCAAGAGAGCCGCAAATCGTGCATTTATCTTGATCCATTTAGCTCCTCCACAAATCGGCGAACTCCTTGACAAGAACGTGTTGAATCGCCTGCTGAAGGTCTGTTGTACTTTGTAAGATCAGCACCAACCTATAAGCAACACAAGTTACTGATTTGCGTGCAGGCTTGCAGAAATTTATAAGGTTAAGATTCGATAGCTATGTAAACGAAACGCAAAGGTCTCTGATCAAAGCGCTACCCTTGGGATCTTCGCATCTGCTCACATATACGCTTCTCCTGACCAACTACGAACTTGTCATCAGACGAACCCTTGAGTGTTTCATGCGACTGCTCCAACGATCTCAATATAACTCAATTTCCTACAGCTTTTCGTTTTGTTACCGTTCTGAAAGCCAAGCTGTTCACATGCGTCGGCAAAACTTAATGGATGAGCCGGCTCTGAGAACTATCCGTTAAGGGTGCGACCTTGAAGTTTGGGAGACGTCTTTTGCAGTTCCGGTTCGTCGTCGTATGCAACAGGCTCGTGATCATCTCGAGGTCAGTTCTTGTGGCGAAAAAAGAACGATGAAAGGAACAACAAGTAACTCCACCAGACTAAGCATATGGACCCTATTGTCGCGCTGTTGGGTCTTCAAAAGAGAGCAATATCTTTAGGGATACCTCTCCTTGCACGTCGGAATCAGGCGTGTCAGGTTATGATAAAGAAGAAGAATGAGATAATATCTCTGTCGCGCCTTTTGGAAGTAGCTCTATTTATTGGTAGACCAATGCTCGTGAAGGCGACATGCTACCTTGACATTTGTTCAGTGTAGGCTGCTACTGTACATCAGGTACCGTTGGTACTCCAGGCCGACCAAAATCCATCTTTATTGTGATGACCAACGTAACTAGTACCAAAAGTACTACGAGCCCCGGTTCATCCCAGGCCACTTGAGTTCATTGCTGACACAGCGTGTGGATTCCCAACTGCTTTCGCCCTGTCCCCCAACATCATGTTGATGGAGAAGCCGGTGAAAGCACACAGCAGTAGAAGTAACTTGACAGCACAGGGACAAGCAGACTATTGGTCAATTGGAAGACAAGTGTCTCCACCGAGCGAGGAAGTCTTTCCCGCCAGTTCTCAATTGTGATCATGTAATGCTAGATTAGAAACTGATGCGGATCAACTTGGATCACATAAATTTATAGTAACGAAAGACGGACACACACAATCTGAGAAGATACAAAGCACGCTGTCTCCGAGTATCTCATCGGGAGGAGAGTGTTCCAAGGCAGAAGTCTAGACCGTGTCGTTCTAGCACAGAATTCCCCGCGTTCGAATGGACATGGACATCAGCTTGTGATGTCAGTTGCCTTGCAGGGAGTGAAAAGATTTTGTGACGGGTGAGCAGCGCTTCCGGTGGGGTTTTCTCCTGAACGGCGATTATTTCCTTGAGAGTTAAGGAAGTGGCGGGGGCAGCAGATGAAGACTTCGGCTGCGATGGTTGCGCAAGCTTGGATGGAGGCGGACTCGAGGTCTTCCGAGAAGCTGCAATGGGTTCAGGGTCTGAAGAGACAAGATTAATAACCGTCAGCGCAGGAAGCTTGGGGGAGGTCGACGCACGACTGGTAGCTGGGGAAGAACGTTTGGGAGGGGAAAGAGTGATATTGGAAGGCTCTGAAGCACGAGACTTGTCAACAAACGGGGCGGATTTAGTTGCGGCCGGAGGGGTTCCAGAAGGTTTTCGTTTCAAAGACGAGGCACGATTTGTAGCGAACGATGACGAGTCCGGCCTTTTGGTGGGAGCGGTGGTGCGTGGCGGAGCGCTGTGTGAGGAAGCCGAGGGGTCAAACGATAGAGGTGGGCCTTCGGTGACCTCGGAAATATGTAGGATGACAGAGCCGGAGGAGGGGGGCTCGGAACCAGCTTCGAAGAGTTGAGAGGTTGCGGAAGATTGGACGGCTTCTGCTTTGCGCACCTTGAAGAAGGCAGCTGGAGAGCTATCCTTGGGAGAGATGGGCGAGCGACCCGAGAGAAAAGCTGTCGCACGCGGGGCGGCTGTGGTAGGAGAGTTTGAAATTTGCAGGTGAGGGACGGTTGGCGTTGCTGAAGCTTTTGTTACTAGTGATGGCGGAGACCGTGAGACTTGGGGATTGGTACGGCTCGTCTTCGGGGGCGGATGGTCTTCGTCTTCTTCAGCCTCGCTCTCGAAAGAAAGCGCCGAGCTGGAACGACGAATAGGTGAGCGAGGCCGCTTCTGGGCGGGGGTGACAGCGGGCTCGTTTTCGTCGGCGTCGGAGTCAGATTCCGGATCGGCGGGCAACGGCTGCTCTATAAAATCGTCGACGGTGATGGAACGGTCTCGAGCGGGAGCAGCTAGCGATGCGTGTTGGTCGGCGGAGATTTGCTTGGTGCCGAAGGCCGTAGACATGGGGGCGACGTAGGAGGTGCGATGAGCGAACTTGCAGAACGCCGACCGCAACCAGCTTGTCGCCTTATCGAGTGGGCGCTTTATGGTCCGGCGTGGACGTAAACGAGGTGGATTTTGGGGGGCGGTGGAGAGGCGCGAGGCGATGAAGGCGGGCGTCAAGCAGGGGAGGGCGCGATAGCGGAGGCGGTAGTCTCAAAGGGGGCGTGAGCTGGGACGTTGGGAAGCGATGCGTGTCGGGAAGACGCGAAGCCACGCGTTGTTGACGGCTGCATCACCGCTTCCCAATTTGCTGGACAAATCTGCGACGGCTCTGTAAGCCGGGTTCGTGTAAGCGCGCGCGCGTGATGCAGATTATCGCGTCGGTTCGATTGTGCAATGCGCGGCTACGGATGTCTGAGCACTGCTCAGTGAGCAGCTTCAAACGCGGCGAGACGGCGAGTCCGACGAAGAAGTCCTTCGACGCGGCGTCAAGTGCGCGGTTTCCAAATGCTTCCTGTGAGCAGCTTTGTGCGGTCGGCGCGCGTCTTGAGGCCGGGCGTTCGCTCGGTCTTCTCGATCACGCCGCGGCTGAACGAGGGCGAGAGGAAGCCCACCGAGCCTTCTACTGCTGAGACTCCGCTCAAAACCAATACTGAGCACCGTACGTTTCTCTGCCGAATTGCTCTTGCCATGGCGCGATGTACATCAATTCTATTGTGCTAACCTCTCACCATGCTTCGCGCTGCAATTCGTCTCCCTGCTTGATTCGACGTGCCACATTCGTCACTCGTACGGCGGAGGCTTTGTTCCTCACGGAAATGTTCCGGGGGCTTGCTTTAACGTTGCAGTACTTCTTCCAACCAAAGGTTACGTTGAACTACCCCATGGAGAAAGGTCCTCTCTCACCACGCTTTCGCGGCGAACATGCATTGCGACGCTATCCGTCTGGCGAAGAACGCTGCATTGCCTGCAAACTGTGTGAGGCTGTATGCCCAGCGCAGGCTATCACCATTGAAGCTGAGCCACGCCCTGACGGATCGAGGCGTACAACGAGATATGACATCGACATGACCAAGTGCATTTTCTGAGGCGCTTGTCAGGAAGCTTGTCCTGTTGATGCCATTGTGGAGGGCCCCAATTACGAGTATGCAACAGAGACACATGAGGAGCTACTGTATAACAAGGAAAAGTTGTTGGCCAATGGCGATAGATGGGAGTCTGAAATTGCAAAGAACCTTGCCAACGAGAGTATGTACCGCTAACACCGCTGCGCCTTAGCTTTTGCATGTTCGTGTAGTTCTAGTGTGCGGCGTCTACATAAGCTTTTCTGCGCCATTGCATGGCTTTTTGTCAGATAGAAGGTTTCAGCCACATTGACTTGATTGCGACGTAAAGCAGCTCCCAAGCCCACGGAAAGATGCTACTGCATTCATCTGTTTGTTGCAGCCTTGGGAACGAATACAAGGCGAGTTCAAAGCGCAGCTTGATGATCTTGTTTCTCTTGCGTAAACCGAGAATGGGTATGGTTTTGTATTTGCGACATAAATGTCTTGCTTTCACGGGTACATACCATGGTAGACTAGTTCTTTTACATGGTACGGGCTCTACTCTGTGGAACGTTTCAGCGGAATAAACACTCTCTCACGAGGAAGACCATCTCTCATGACGGCTACTTTCGGGTCATCTTGGTAAGCTCGAAAGAAGCTGGTCCCATACCGAGGCGCAATCACGTATCCGACTCGTCTCCCGAACGGAAGTGATGCACACCACGTGAACGGAGATTGTAGGTGTCATCGTTAGAAAAAGATCCAAGGACATTTACGGCGCGAAACGACATAGCTTGCGACCTACGAACTCAAAGAGCATACTTTTCTGCAGAAAGAGAATTTCTGTTCACATTCAAATTTATAAGGGTCGATTGTGCTTCGCATTGTCGTCGACATGGGGGAACGTATCTTGAGGGCCCTCCTACTCTTCGCAAGTTGCTGATCTGCAGAGATGTTTCAGAACTGCCATGTCCGACGATAATGACACGATCCCTACAACCTTGCTATTTTGCCCACTCGTTCTGCTCAACGGAGACGATGATGGTGAACATAATGAACAGGAAATCAGACTCAACGAACAGGATGCCGGCAATGCTTCGGACTTATTTGTTTACAAAGGACGCCTAACTACTCTTCCCAGAGAACAAGATCCCGTCAGTCCAGCCTCTCTCTCCTCCAAATCAGCCAAGCATTTCTTCTGTCCAGTGTGCGACCACCGCGTGAAGGTAACAGCCGAGAAAATATTTTGCACTTCTTGCAATTGGAATGCAATGGAAGCAGGCATCCACTCTGTGTCAGAGCTGTTGCAAAGCGAGGCAGATCCATACTCTTTGCTGTCACAACGGTTTGAAGAACTTGTGAAAATCGTCCGCGGAGAGCTACGAGAGGAAGATTTACACGAGGTCAACAGCATACCAACGACAGAAAACGAAGCATTGTTCGGCCCTTTCCGAATGGAAGACCTTATAGAGCGCCGCATGCAGAAAGACCGGTTGTTCAGAAAGAAGGAGCCAGCTCGCCGTCGTCTCGCGAGCTCCGGTGTGGAAATCCTACATGGAAAAGCTGAGAACGCGGAAACAGTTCTACCAAAACTGCAAGTAGATTTGTGTGGTGCTGAAGCGGTGGTACAGCTACAAAACGCTAGAGTGGAAGATGTTACGGTGTTGGTATGCGCTGCCGGTGAAGACGATGGACAGGCGCTGACACTAGGCGCCGATGTGATTGGTGAAGCACGAATATGTATTGCAGACGGGGCGATTCGCCGTGAACGTGATGGGGGGTGTGGTTGAACTAGACCTGTGGTTTTGTTTCGAAAGTGGCGAGTACGCCAGTAATCAGTTTGGAGTGAGGGTGTTTGCAAGGTTCTCGAGACAAGTTCTGGGCGGGGTGACCGTTATAGACTAGAGACGAGCAGGGCCTAACTTTCCTTGGAGAACGCAGCTTGGGGCAAAGTTTCGGAATACGACAAGGCGATGTGGTGGACAGACGCGGCAACGCAGCGTACTGCCACAATGAGCTCGCGCTCCGACGTGAGTCTACAGAGCAGTCGACTTATCTGCGCGCGCGCGCGAGCGCCGCTGCGCAGCCGCCCACGTCCGCACTGCTGTCCGACGTGAGCACACGCACTGCTGTCACGTATATTATCTCAGCGCTCCACTCCGTTCGCGCCGCCGCATCTTAGGTTATATAGACGACACGCCCCCCCTGTTCCACGCTGCTCCTCCGCTGCTGCGCGCCTACCTTCCCATCCATCACCGGTCCATCATGTCGTCTAAGCACTCCAAGTCTTATTCTTCTTCCTAGGCGTATGCATGGCACCGTAAGTGGCAGAGAGATGTGAGAGCAAGACAGCCAGTAGCACGAAATCGGCCACAGAGACACCGAACTGATGGCGATTCCAATATAAACTGAGATGAATGGATGAGCGCGTAATTGGAGCAGCGCTTGATGGGAGGGATATGGTGCAGAGGTTCGTATCTCAACTTGTGGAGTGTGCAGTGTCAATGAGGTTGCACACTTTACAAGTTGAGATACGAACCTCACGAGAGCTCTTTGCCGGAATGTTCAGTGTTGCCTGAAGTATATCGTCAACTATATTTCGTCCTGTAGCCAAGAGAACATGTCGCAACTTGCATCGCGAGGAATAGGCCAAAGCCGCTAATCTTGTCAGATTTTTATTGAGATCAGAAGGACCGACTGGTGTAGTGAACAATTTGTACGTAAAAGCTGTGCTTTGTTGCGCACACAACATCAGTATCTCGCGCTCCCATGGAATAGGTTTTTGTAGCACACGAATGTCGAAATATGGGAGCAAAGGATGAGGGCAAAGCCTGAAGAGGACGAGCGGGCCCACTCGTGATTCACGTGCAGTATCTCCATGTACAAGTTCAATGCTCTGTA
The DNA here is from genome assembly GCA_022539475.1 of Gracilaria domingensis. Lineage (NCBI taxonomy): Eukaryota > Rhodophyta > Florideophyceae > Gracilariales > Gracilariaceae > Gracilaria > Gracilaria domingensis. The sequence continues at coordinate 33,690 of VCMS01000280.1, forward strand.
ACTAACAGGTTGCACGCTGCTATATAGATACGTGCTTCTCCCCCCAGTGTGCAAAGTTTACCTACAGCAGATATACCACTTCGCCGCTCGGTGCTGTTAGCCATGGAGAATGATGTGCATGGCGTTGGCGGACAGTGACGCCGTTCAGAGGCAGCGTAATCATCTTGATGATCATGATCATAATCTCACCACAATTTCGATTCGATGCATCTTTTGAAACAATTCGTCACCAGAGAACAATGACATGATGCGTAATGGTCGTCAGACATGATGTCATTGACATCATGTCTGACGACCATTACGCACAAACACCTGTGTCTTGCTCGAACCTCCCCGGCGCTTGCACGTGTCATCTGAACAGCACGAAGTACGCTTGCGTCACCTTTGATTACAGTATGTAACTTTACTGTTTGTGTCATGAATGGAACTTGTGGGGAAGAAAAGAGGGGTGAAGGAAAAGTGAGCGGTGCATGCGCTGCGCCGCTCATTTTTTTTTTTGAAGAATACGCCGACACGCGCAGGGCGCACAACTTCTGTAAGCGGGCCAGTAAAATTTCGAGGAGCGGCGCAATAATGTGCGACGCATCATTGCGGCGCCCCTGGCATACGAATATTATACCGCGAATTACGCCGCGCGTATACAGCGTCGGCGCCTGGCTGATAAGGTCCATAAGGCGGCGCCGGTGCGCGTAGACGTCGAAATTCCCGGTAGAAACCTCTCGGAGAAACTGCTCCAATTCTCCGAGAAGCGCTTCCGAAAACCCAAACCCCACGACTTCCTGGGGCAGGGTGTGTTCGGCATCCTGGACAGTGGGGGCGGCGGCCGGTGCCGGAACCGCCTCCACGTCCACGACAGGGCCGAGCCCAGATAAGGACTCGTTGGCTGGCGATGGGACCGGGCTGGTAACGTGATCCTTCATGACGAAATGTAGTTGATAGGTTGACGAACGATAGAGATAGGAGCATAAGACGCACGAGACTCCTTCTTATAGTCTAGATCATAGGTTAGTGTGCATCTGAATTTGCCATGACCGCAGGTCATGGCAAGTGTAATTGCCATGATGGCAGGTCATGGCAGTGTCATTTGCCAGCATGGCGGTATGACACCTTGTCATAGGTACACGTGCATTCCACGACGAAGGCTGCGTGGCGTAGGCGCCCCCTGCGGTGGCAAATGCGCCAAACATATCTACCGTCTACACCTCTCATTGGGTAGGGCGGTAGATACAACGCCGCCATTGGCCAAGCCCACCGTACCGCCGATTCTCGCCTGGAATCGACGGTGCGGTTGTGCATAAAAGTGCCGGAGCAGTCGCCTCCGACTCAACTCCGGCCAGACCACTTCCCTTCGACGACCTTCCCCCCTACCCCACCACAACCTTCCAATCTCTCTCCTTTTCCCTTTGTCGTCCTCAACCTTTCCTCATCCCCTACTTCTCTCTCTACTTCTCCCCTTGGCGGCCTGGTCTCACCGCCCTCCCTCGCTCACTGCCACTCACACTGACCCTCTGTCTGGGCTCGCCCTGTGTGAGTAGGCAAAGCGTCTGCACCACCCTTCCATTGGGTTAGCCTTGTGCAGGCGTGACTCTGCCTTTCATTATCCGCTTTGTTTGGCCTTTCTTGTCTCTTTTGTTCCCTTCGTTGGTTTCTTTCGCTGTTGTTGTTCCATCTGCCACTCTGTCTTGCCCGAACTACCGTTGTTGTTGTCATCTTCGTTTGTTCCCCGTTTCTTGCTGTTTGGCGGCCTTCTGCTGCCTGCATCCGTTCTATTGCTTCCCGTTTCGGCCTTGGCCCCTGGTTTTGCTGGTTCTTTCGCGTTGCGATTCTGTTCCTCACATAGTGTTGCTTTGCACCTGTTGTTGCTAGACGCACTGTGTGATACAGCGTAAGGTTGTCCTTAACCTACGGCCCTGAGGCAATCGTTCAAGAGTAAGTTGCCTACAGCTACTCTTTTGGCATTTTGTGTGACTACTAACGTTTCGTTTGTTTCACATCAAGTGCCAAGGTCTATTGTTTCATCCAGCGAGTATTCGTCCGTGGTCGATCCGGACGAGCGTATAGAAGAAGTCCCCGATCCCGTTCCTCAGATAAAGAAGTCGGCTGTTCAGCCTCTTGACGGGCCACGCGAGCGCCACATCTTTCGTGTAGCCCATCAGAAGGAGAAGCGCCGTCGTAACCCTCCGCCGCGTAAGCGAATCTTCAAACGCTGTCGTGTCTGTGACATCAAGGTCCAGAGCCAGCGTCAGCTTGAAGTCCATCAAGCCGGCCGTCGCCATCGCAGAGCTTTGCGCCGTGCAAACTACACCGAGCTGGACATTCACTGCAGGGCTTGCGACATCCGGTTCTCTGAAGCCCACGATCTGCGCGTCCACTACAGGAGCCGCCGTCATCGTGCGACACTTAGAAAGAAGAACAATACTATCTTTTAGAGCACAGGTCTCTCCTTTCATTGTCCAGTTGCGACACATTTCTATTCATATCTCATTACATATATTATCCTTGTTTGTTCTTCTTTATCTTCTTGTCTATCGTTTGGTATCCCTCTTCTGTTCTTGTGTTCGTGCCTTGTTGTTTGGCTTCTGCCGCACTCTATCTACGTAAGCTTATATTTGGCTAGTGCTTCTTCGTCCGATTGGACTGGTACTCTACGAGAGCAAACTTTATTTTTATCGTTTTTGCCCCCTTTGGCTGCAACCGCCGACGCCATCACCAAAATGGCGTTTTCATGGTACTCTCGCCGAGGTGCCCTTGGCCCCGATACTATGGACACCTCGACGCCTCTCTTCGACGGATACAATTCCGATGTCCGTCGATTTCTCTTTTTCTTCGAGAACGTTGCCACCAGTGGAAAGCCTGATGAGGAGCGTTCCTCCGAAATCTTGGGCTTCCTAAGTGGTGACGCCTTCGATCATTATTATAATAATTTCTCTGTAGATGGCGTGCTCACCCCGAACGCGGCCAACTACATATCAGTTAAGAAGTCCCTGCTCGATCGCTTTGGCGCTGCTGAGGAACCCGAGGAGTATATCCGAGAAGCGGTGACTGCCCGTTTGGACTACGGTGATCTCCTTGGTTCCCTCCAGCGCATGGACGCTTGCTTCGACAAGGCCGAGTTCAACGCGAAGGCCAAGTTCGGCCTTCTCCGTAAAGCGGTTATGGAGTACGCAGACCTAGCTCAGTTTGTGATATTCCGCGGAGCAAGCGACTATAAGTCGTTGAAAGACCTCATCAAATCCTTTGTGGCCGGCAAGAAGGCCCTCGGAGCAGGCGGTTCACTGGCGTTTATGCCTCCTCCGAAGAAAGTGTTACAAAGGAGGCCCGTCGACCCTTCTGATAGGGATCCCACTGCAGACAAGGTGGATCAGCTAGCTAGTCAGCTGGCAGAACTCACTCTCTTGATGAAGAAGAAGTCAGGACCACCTCCGAAGGCTGATGGAGAGCAAGTTTGTGGCTACTGTCAGAAGCCTGGTCATTTTTCTACTCGCTGTCCACAGAATCCGCATCGCGATACGCGTTGTGGGGGCTGTGGAAAGATGGGGCATTCCATCGCAACGTGTTGGAAGCGCCATTCGGAAAAGAAGGTCCGTTTCGATGCCGACAATCAGAAAGAAATCCCGGAAGTTCCCAGACCCAACCAAGTTTCTGTAGTCACCGAGGATAACCTTCAGGATCGCGAAACTGTAGCGATGGCCAAACGAGCCGCTGATGGCGCCCCATTGCCAAACCAGGCCCGCCTGGAACATCGGGTTGGTGTCAAGGAGCTTCTGAACCCAGCAAGCGACACCCTATTTCGCTTGATACGCTCAGCCACGCGTAATCGATCCAGAAAGCCTAAGAAGGTCTCCACAAAGAAGCTCTCTGGTAAGTCAATGCTCCAGGTGCACGCCGGAAAGTATAACGTAATGGAGGAGCTCGCGAATGCCCCGACCGGGCTCACATTCGGTCAACTCATTCGCGGGGACGCCGATGCGGCCAAGAAAGATCTGCGTCGAATCATCTCTGGCCGTTCAACGACCAGAAAGGTCAATGCGACCCAGGTCGAGCGTGAAAACTCTCGTCTTAAGGTTGTGCCTATTACAGTCTATGGGACCATGACCCAAGCCCTTTTGGACTGTGGCGCTGTCCCGAATCTAATGTCAGCAGAACTAGCGGACCATCTGCTACTGACACCGAACCCCACTGAAAGGACGATTAAAGTAGCTGATGGCAATGTTGCCCGCATTCGTGGTACTCTAGAGGGCGTTCCTGTAAGGTTCGATGACCTCCGAGTATCCCTCGAGTTTCTTGTTATCGAGAAGCCCCCCTTCGATGTAATCATCGGGAACCCCACGCTAGAAAAGCTGCATGCCTGTATCGATCTTGGTACACAAGAAGTCACCATGAGTTACAACAAGAAGCACGTCGTTATAGGACTCGACTCCGATCGTTCCGGATTAGAAGCATTTGTCCCGTTTTCTGAGACAGATAGCGAAGATTTCACGTCAGACTCTGATGCTATCCCGTCTGACTCTGAAGATGAGTCGGAGGACTTTGCTAACCTCCCCCTTCCAAAGCAGCGAACCCCTGGTGGCGCCGAAGTGACCTTAGTGGCAGTAATGGAAAGGGATGGGGACGCAGGATCCCAGGATGGCGAAGAGGAGAACGATGGTGAGGAAGAACCCGCCAATGTGACAGCGCAGCCCACCCGAGCCGGGCCGTCCGAAGGACCTCAAGTATCTGACCAAGCCCGTCGACCGATTCAGGCTGAAGATTCCCACGGCCCTAACTTCACCTGGCGTACCATCGGGACTCAGATCCATCTGGATAGTTTGACCGCGGAGCGTGGGGAGAACCCCCATGCAAATAATGTGCATATTGCCGGACCCGATGGCCCACAAATTCCTCCAGAGGGAGAAAGGGTGGCAGTCGGACCAGCACCGCGTCAGCAATCCCAGCTGATCTCCCAGTATGATGATGACGAGGATCGACGATTCGAAGACGCGGAGGAAGAAGTGCAGGCAGATCCCCCTGTCGAAGAAAGGTCCGGACCCAATCCCTCCTCCTTCCAGAGCGAGTCTACGGATACCAGCGTACAGCCAGAAGATGTGAATGTCGTGATTCCTACAAGTATTGCACCCAGAGCTAATAACGCCAGCGAGGACAGTAAAGTCCGGCCTCCTGACGATGGGCCCGTAGGTGAAAGCCCGGCGGAGTTCCCAGACGGTGGTGACGATGAGGACGACTCCTCACCGGAGGAAGTAGACCTCATTGGCTCACCACTTTACCGCGACCCTGTCCTTACTATCCCGATCAGAGACGAAGTAGTTCTGCTTCCTTTAGCCGAAGGCCAGTCAGTTACTGACTTCTTGGACGTACGGGTTCAATTGCGACATCCAGTACCGTCACCCGCGCATACCCCTCATCTAGAAGCACAGAACCTACCGCTCAACCGCGTAGGAATGCTAGAGGACGACGACTCCGGCGGTTATGTCATAGCATTTGAAGAAGAACTACCTCCGGACGAAATCGACGCCCAGACCCCGGGAGAAGATGAACATTCACAAGACCCAAGCCGCGACGAGGAAGTTGTGGCCGAGCCTACGTGCCCAGCGCAAGACATTGAGTATTCTCTGCAAGACCCAATTGCGCAAGATTCACTCGGTCGCACGCTCGACCGACGCGATTACCCCCCCGACACCAACAAGGAGGAGGTGATTCTAGAACGGATCTCTCATCTCCCAAGGGATAGACGGGTGGACCTCCTCGCTGTTCTGGATAACTTGAATGTCACAGCATGGTCCTTGTATGATCTTAGGCCCTCTGACGTGCCGGTAACGCACAGGTTTGACCTCAGTGTCCGGACCCCAATTCATTCGAAGGTCCGAAGGCTACCCCCAAAGCATGACGACGTTGTTCGGAAAGAGGTTGACAAAATGTTGTCCGCCGGGATCATCAAGCCGTCCACCTCTCCTTGGTCCTTCCCAGTTGTCATCGCACATAAGAAGGATGGAAAGCCCCGGTTCTGTGTCGACTATCGCGGTCTGAACCAGGTCATGACGCCCGATAGGTGGCCCCTACCAAACATGGAACAGATCTTTGACGATTTGGGCGGTTGTTCGTTGTTCACGACCCTAGACCTTTTCTCCGGATACTGGCAGGTGCGTATGGCCCCTGACTGCAAAGAAATGACGACTTTTGTTTGTCGTCAGGGAACCTTCCAGTTTGAAGTCATGCCTTTTGGTCTCATGAATGCCCCAGCCACGTTTCAAAGAATGATGGACGCGGTCCTTCATGGGGTGGAGTTTGCTCGCGTCTATATAGACGACGTTGTCATCTTCTCGAGAAGCCTGGAAGAACATTTGTACCACCTAACCAGGGTTCTCGAGATCCTTGCAAGTCATGGTCTGAAGATAAAAATATCCAAATGTGATTTTGCACAGCCCCGTATCAAACTGCTTGGTCACGTCATCGACAAGGAAGGCACTTCGGTTGATCAAGACAAGATCGACGTCATCCAAAAGGCCCCCGAACCCTCGACGGTAACCGAGCTCCGAAGTTTTCTCGGTCTAGCCAGTTATTATCGAAGGTTCATAAAGGATTTCGCAGATACGTCAGCAGTATTGCATGCTGCCACTACAGGGAAGGGAAAGCTGAATTTCACCAATGAGATGAAGACAGCGTTTAATGATCTAAAGGGAAAGTTAGTATCCCCGCCGGTCTTAGCATTTCCCGACTTTGAGAAGCCTTTTAGAGTTGAAACCGATGCTTCTTCAGTCGCGCTTGGTGCCGTTCTGTCACAAAAGAAAGAGGACGGAATGTATCACCCAATTCAATTTGCCAGTCGCACGCTTAATGCCGCCGAGCGAAAGTATTCTACTTGCGAAAAGGAGGCCCTAGCCGTGGTCTTTGCCTTGAAGAAGTTTCGCATGTATCTACTCGGAGGTCTCCCCTTTGAGCTTGTTACGGACCACCAAGCTCTGAAGTATGCATTCCAAAAGAAGGACATTCACGGGCGCCTAGCCCGATGGATGGACCTGCTAGCGGAATACGAGTTCGTTATAGTCTATAGATCTGGCGACAAGAATCGGGCTGCCGACTATCTCTCTCGCTTTGCCGTTGGGGATCCGCCGGAGCCGGATGATGACGTGTCTGTTGTACTGAATGCGACGGACGAAGTCTATGACTTGGAGCCCTTCTGCGCGCACATCAAGTTGTACCTTGCCGCTTTTTCTTTTCCTGAAGGAGACCCTAAGATTCGCGCTTTGATTAAGAGGAATGCGAAGAAGTTCTTCCTATGGGAAGGTCTCCTCTATCGCCGTACCAAGAAAGGATTAAGAGTGGTACCCTCTGTAAGCAAGCGCCGTGGCATCCTCTCATCCTTTCATGATGACATAGGACATTGGGACTTGGAGGCTACTAAGGATCTGGTCCAGTTCCGATTCTGGTGGCCTGGAATGTACCCCGACATCGTTTCATATGTTCGCAGTTGTGATGGGTGTCAGTTCACAACACCCCTGCTTAAGTACCGGCCAGGACAACGAGCCCCATTGACTGGTCTATTTCATACATTCTCTGTGGACTTCGCCGGTTCTCTTCCGTCTACCAGGAATGGCAACCGTTTTGCCCTGATTGGTGTAGAACACATAACAGGATGGCCTATTGCCGCGGCCTACGGTAATCAGACCTCTACCACCGTCATTCACTTTGTTCGATCTCAGATCGTTTCCCCGTTTGGTCCCCCGCTGACAATCGTGTCCGACAACTTCAGTTCCTTCAAAGCCAAGGCAGTCGAAGCATACATGGAAAGTAAGAAGATATCCCTCAAGCCCACCATGGACTATGCCCCTATGTCTAATGGCCGTGCTGAAAGAATGGTTGGAACCATCAAGAAATCAATTGCCAAGACAATCTTCAATAAGGGACAAGAATGGGATGAAGCCCTCGAGCAAATACTTCACGGATACAGGAGGCGCCGGCTGGGTGGCGGGTTCTCTCCTTTTGAGCTCATGTATGGCACAGTCCCACGGATGAGCTCAGACGACCTACCCCCGCTCATCGTAGATCCAACCCCCACTAATCGTCATCATGAACTACTTGCAAATTCCGCAGGCAGAGCTTCCAGAGTTCTATCTCAACCCAATCGACAAGACGACCCCAAGTCCGGGCACCGGTTCAACGTCGGTGATGAGGTCTTGGTGATACATGGGAAGGCTCTGAATCCCAACGTGAAATGGCCTGCCTTTCAGTCAAAATTCTACGGACCCTGTAAGGTGGTTAAGGCCAGGCACCCCCGATATGTCCTAGTGTCCTCTCATAATCGCTGCACTAGAGAAGGGGTCCACGCCCGCCGGCTCAAGCGGTATCATCGCCGACCAGTTCATCTGCAGGACGAGGTGGTAGCCACTATTACGGAAGGCGAAGACACCCCTGTGCCATATCCCACTCAGATCACTGTAATGCCACTCCGCGTTGACTACAATATCCTCACTGCACCCCACCTCTCGTGTCACTTTATCATTGGAGGGAAGAGCATACATTCATGGCTTAGCCCTTTAAACGTCTCTATCCCAGAGGTGGAAAGGGTTACCTGGACGCTGACGCATGCCTCACTCGCCCTGTTCTCAATCTCGGGCCCGTTCTTGAGTCGTAGAGGAGGATCTATCTTAAGAGCATTATTTCGAAGTGTGCACCAGAACTACGGAAGTAATATCGCGCCAGAATTCGTGGTATATCTTTACCACCATGCAGTCTCCTTGCATGGGCATCTCCCAGAGTCGCAACTCTACATACAAGAGACTCAGGACCATATGTCGCACTATGCTCGCACAGGAATCGCTCGGATACTCAGCTACACCCCCGACCCAGAGAAGCTAGCAGTACCCTTTCTCTTCCACTATACCACCGAGAATTAGCTCAGTACTTTCGACGCCCGGTGTAGCGTCGTTTGAGCTTGCGGGTGTGTGGGGAAGAAAAGAGGGGTGAAGGAAAAGTGAGCGGTGCATGCGCTGCGCCGCTCATTCTTTTTTTTGAAGAGTACGCCGACACGCGCAGGGCGCACTACTTCTGTAAGCGGGCCAGTAAAATTTCGAGGAGCGGCGCAATAATGTGCGACGCATCATTGCGGCGCCCCTGGCATACGAATATTATACCGCGAATTACGCCGCGCGTATACAGCGTCGGCGCCTGGCTGATAAGGTCCATAAGGCGGCGCCGGTGCGCGTAGACGTCGAAATTCCCGGTAGAAACCTCTCGGAGAAACTGCTCCAATTCTCCGAGAAGCGCTTCCGAAAACCCAAACCCCACGACTTCCTGGGGCAGGGTGTGTTCGGCATCCTGGACAGTGGGGGCGGCGGCCGGTGCCGGAACCGCCTCCACGTCCACGACAGGGCCGAGCCCAGATAAGGACTCGTTGGCTGGCGATGGGACCGGGCTGGTAACGTGATCCTTCATGACGAAATGTAGTTGATAGGTTGACGAACGATAGAGATAGGAGCATAAGACGCACGAGACTCCTTCTTATAGTCTAGATCATAGGTTAGTGTGCATCTGAATTTGCCATGACCGCAGGTCATGGCAAGTGTAATTGCCATGATGGCAGGTCATGGCAGTGTCATTTGCCAGCATGGCGGTATGACACCTTGTCATAGGTACACGTGCATTCCACGACGAAGGCTGCGTGGCGTAGGCGCCCCCTGCGGTGGCAAATGCGCCAAACATATCTACCGTCTACACCTCTCATTGGGTAGGGCGGTAGATACAACGCCGCCATTGGCCAAGCCAACCGTACCGTCGATTCTCGCCTGGAATCGACGGTGCGGTTGTGCATAAAAGGGCCGGAGCAGTCGCCTCCGACTCAACTCCGGCCAGACCACTTCCCTTCGACGACCTTCCCCCCTACCCCACCACAACCTTCCAACCTCTCTCCTTTTCCCTTTGTCGTCCTCAACCTTTCCTCATCCCCTACTTCTCTCTCTACTTCTCCCCTTGGCGGCCTGGTCTCACCGCCCTCCCTCGCTCACTGCCACTCACACTGACCCTCTGTCTGGGCTCGTCCTGTGTGAGTAGGCAAAGCGTCTGCACCACCCTTCCATTGGGTTAGCCTTGTGCAGGCGTGACTCTGCCTTTCATTATCCGCTTTGTTTGGCCTTTCTTGTCTCTTTTGTTCCCTTCGTTGGTTTCTTTCGCTGTTGTTGTTCCATCTGCCACTCTGTCTTGCCCGAACTACCGTTGTTGTTGTCATCTTCGTTTGTTCCCCGTTTCTTGCTGTTTGGCGGCCTTCTGCTGCCTGCATCCGTTCTATTGCTTCCCGTTTCGGCCTTGGCCCCTGGTTTTGCTGGTTCTTTCGCGTTGCGATTCTGTTCCTCACATAATGTTGCTTTGCACCTGTTGTTGCTAGACGCACTGTGTGATACAGCGTAAGGTTGTCCTTAACCTACGGCCCTGAGGCAATCGTTCAAGAGTAAGTTGCCTACAGCTACTCTTTTGGCATTTTGTGTGACTACTAACGTTTCGTTTGTTTCACATCAAGTGCCAAGGTCTATTGTTTCATCCAGCGAGTATTCGTCCGTGGTCGATCCGGACGAGCGTATAGAAGAAGTCCCCGATCCCGTTCCTCAGATAAAGAAGTCGGCTGTTCAGCCTCTTGACGGGCCACGCGAGCGCCACATCTTTCGTGTAGCCCATCAGAAGGAGAAGCGCCGTCGTAACCCTCCGCCGCGTAAGCGAATCTTCAAACGCTGTCGTGTCTGTGACATCAAGGTCCAGAGCCAGCGTCAGCTTGAAGTCCATCAAGCCGGCCGTCGCCATCGCAGAGCTTTGCGCCGTGCAAACTACACCGAGCTGGACATTCACTGCAGGGCTTGCGACATCCGGTTCTCTGAAGCCCACGATCTGCGCGTCCACTACAGGAGCCGCCGTCATCGTGCGACACTTAGAAAGAAGAACAATACTATCTTTTAGAGCACAGGTCTCTCCTTTCATTGTCCAGTTGCGACACATTTCTATTCATATCTCATTACATATATTATCCTTGTTTGTTCTTCTTTATCTTCTTGTCTATCGTTTGGTATCCCTCTTCTGTTCTTGTGTTCGTGCCTTGTTGTTTGGCTTCTGCCGCACTCTATCTACGTAAGCTTATATTTGGCTAGTGCTTCTTCGTCCGATTGGACTGGTACTCTACGAGAGCAAACTTTATTTTTATCGTTTTTGCCCCCTTTGGCTGTAACCGCCGACGCCATCACCAAAATGGCGTTTTCAGAACTGTGTCCTTATTCTATCTGCACTGAGCAGATCTTCTATGATGGACTACGTTTCTCACGTAACATTCAAACCTGGTCATATACGCGTTACGAGAACGACTTTCATAATCCTTACCGCCTCCATCGTGCTATTCTTTCCGCAGCACCTTTGCTCAACATGGCCCATGTGTAGCACATATTTCTTGTGCCTTTACAGTGTAAAGGCACAAGAAATATGTGCTAAGTTTACACCAATATATTTGAATGGTTGGTTCTCTTCTACAAATGATTGTAATACAAATACAAGGACTGCACGCTCTTCACCCACAACCTTCGAGGGAAACAGTGCATGTAGTGCATCTGCCAACCAGTGAAAATCTGCTGAGCCGACTGTCAGGGTCGCAGGTCCGAGGCTCAGGTGACCAGATTATTGTTCGTCAATTTTCTGCGTCTCCCCTTGTTTTGATCTTCTCAAGACATGCAGAACGGGGGTGGTTGTCCGAAACTTGTGGTCCATGTCCCGTGAACAAAACGAGAATTCTCTTAGTACATCACGACTGCAGTGCCGGGTTAATCCCGGCACTTTTCTCACTATGCTTTCGAGAATAGCACTTTTCTCGTACCCAAATTATAGTTCGTGAACAAAAAACTAGTTCTAACTTAATCACTCTGTTTTACATACAAAACGAAGTTATGAAAACCCACTGTTTCGAGAAACATCATCGATTTACATTCTTATGTACACGTAGCAAAGTATTCGCATTTTACAATCTGGACGAGACTGGAGCCGTTTTGCAGTGTTTCGTTGACTACCGACCTCAGCGGCAGTCAGAACTCCCTGCCTTCACGTAACACCCGCTTTCCTAATCACAAAAAGAGCCTCGGACTCGATCGAACTATGCGCAACTGGTGCTAATAATATGCGTTCTGTGGAGTTCTGAAATCGTTTGAATGGAATCCAGCATCCCGCAAAAACGGCCGCAGCCGCAACGCGCACGTGCGTATGCGCGCGTGCTCGGCGCGTGCTGCATGCGCCGCCGCAAGCGCGCGTCGCCGACGGTTACAGTGCTGTCAGCGGCGCTAAACTCATCAGTAAGTTTACAGTGCGTGCAGAGGTGGGTCGGCAAAAACGCCGCCGCCACGCCTAAACGCGGGCACACGCGAAGCGAAAACGCGCCGCTCGTCGTCGTGCGCTCGGCGCACGGGCTCACCGCGCGCGTCGCGCGCGCCACGCACGTGTAACACGTGCGTGGCCATGCGCGCGCGTGCTCAACTCGCTGGAGCTGTTTGCGCCGCCGCTGCCGCCGCGCGCCGACGCGTAGCGCGGCCCCCCCGCGCGCCGCCATGGCCCGCGCGCCGCACCGCCCCCGCCACCGCCACCCCCGCCGCAGCACGCCGTTCTCCGCCTCTCAGCCGCGCGTCGACGTCGTGTTCAACGCCGTGAGCGGCACGCGCGACCCCGCGCTGGCGCAGCGCGCCGTCGCCGCGCGCGCCATCGCCGACGGCATGCGCGTGCTGGTGGCGTGCGGCGGCGACCGCACCGTGTCGACCGTCGCGGCCACCATCCACGCTGCGCCGCCGCCGCGCTCCGTGCTGGCCGTGGTGCCGCGCGGCACCGCCAACGCGCTCGCCGCCGCGCTGCACATTCCGCTGCGCCCGCACCGCGCCGCCGGCGTCCAGCCCCCTGCGCCGCGTGGATCTGCACCTGGTGGCGGTGGGCGGCCGCGCCCAGCGCATGCTGCTGCTGGCCGGCGTCGGACTGGAAGCGCGAGCCGTGTCGGCCGCGGCGCGCCGCCTCAAGCACGCGTTCGGCGCGCTGGCGTACGCTGCGAGCGGGCTGGCGGCCGTGTGGCGCCAGCGCTCGTTTTCATGGCGTGCGCGACGCCGTGCCGGGAGCGCTCGCCGTCACGCTGGCCGTCGACCACGTCGAGCTGGCCGCGTTGCCGCTGCTGGGCGTCACCGTCGCCAACGCCGCGCCGCCCTCCTCCGTGCTGGCGCTGGCATCGGCGCGCCCGCGCCCGACGACGGGCTCGTCGAGCTGGTGTGCGTGCTCGCGCAGCCGCCGCGCGCCGTCTTGCGCACGCTGCTGCAGCTGCTGCGCGCCGCGCTGCCCCAATGGATGAAATCGTGAAGCGAGAGGCGAATTCCAATCAGCTGCACTGCATACGTGTATGCAGCTCTGTTTAAAGAGAGGGGGAGGGAGCAAAGAAAAGAGCCGAACTGTGAAATGAGCAGCGGCCGTCGGGGCGCACGAGGCAGAAGGCGGCGAGCTGTACGTGCGAGTGACCTACGACGCAGAGCAAGACCTTTATCGGGTGGACGTGGTGCTGATCGAGCGACTATCGACGGAGCGGGGTGAGTGGTGGTTGGGTCGATGGGTGTTGTGGCGGCGAAGCATTGGGCGGCATTGGTGTGGGCGGAGAAGAGGTTGTCAAAGGGTTGTATATGCTAGAAGCTGCATTAAGCTGGGCGGTGGAAGCACCCCACAAACACCGTCGGTATTGTGCAGCGGCAATGTCGTTTGATCAAATGCAGTAGAATCGGGAGGAACGGAAGAGAAAAGGGAGGAGAAGGGGCTATACGGCGCGAACGTCGCATGGCTTGGCGGTCTAACTTAAAAAGGTAACACAAAGAGAGATGCCAACGATAATACTACATCGATCGATCCCTCATATCACTAGATCTAGCACTCAGACTCTGTGCGGGTTCTGCACCAAATTTTCAATTCTTGACACCATATCCTCCATACTCTGAGCGTTCTTCAGTTTTTCCCCAGCCTGACGCAAGTCCTCTTTAATGCGTTCAATAATCACGTCCTGGTTTGAGACCCGTGTGGCTTGATCTTTCAATTCCTTCGCTTGCTTTTTAATGGTTTGCTTCGCAATCGAAAGCTGGACCTTGAAAGAGTCTCTTTCCTCTACAAGGGACATCAGTACACATTTTTCATTTCTTTGCACGCCTAATTCCGGCAGCAAACTCTCAACAGCGGAAACTGCCTCATCTTTATCCCTCGTTACACGAGCGAGCTTCTTCTCCAATTTAGTAACTTCTAGCCAAGCTTCCTTGTCTTCTTTCTCGATCTCATCCTGCTCATCCCACTCCGCGGCATCAATCGGAGCATCAATCGGATGAGAATCAGGCGCGGCATCACCCGGAGCATCAATTGAAGCACCATGCAGAGCATCAGGCGGCGCATCAGGCGGCGTGGCAGGTTGCGCGGCAGGTTGCGCGGCAGGCGGCGTGGCAGGCGGAGCATCAGGCGGCGTATTAGGCGGCGTGGCAGGTTGCGCGGCAGGCGGCGTGGCAGGCGGAGCACCAGGCGGAGCACCAGGCGGAGCACCAGGCGGAGCACCAGTCGGAGCACCAGGCGGCGCATCAGGTGGCGTGGCAGGTTGCGCATCAGGTTGCGCGGCAGGCGGCGTGGCAGGCGGAGCAACAGGCGGCGCGGCAGGCGCGGCACCAGCTGACGCGTCAACCGCAGCTGAGGCAGGAGGAGCAAGAGCAGTGACAAGAACGTCCCGGTAGTTAGAGGAAGCCATGACGTTGCGAAGGTGGAAGGTGGTTGCAATACGAGTCAGAGAAAGAAAACTAAGCAACAAGCCGGCACCCAGACTTAAGTACCGTGTGCGCATCGATTAGGACTGCGCTGAGAAAGGAAAGTCTCGTCCTACTCGGAACGAAACATTCGTTTCGCACTCGTTACGAAAAGGGACAACAGCGATTCAAAACAATGATGCTGCCCTTCTCGGCGACGCCGCGTACCGCGCACTCGCAACGCACCGCGCGCCCACAGAGGACACCGCGTCCCGCGCGCTGCGCAACACGTCTCGAGCGCAACGCGGCGCGCACCGCGCGCCAGTCAGCGGCATCCCAGACCGCACCAGCACTCCGCACCGCAACACCGCGTGCCGAGCGCCCGCACACCGCACACCCTCACCGCGCGCCCGCCCCGCGCATCCACTCGACCCGTCTTACACTCGCTCTACACACCTTTCGCCGGCGTCGCGCGACGCGCACTGAACGCCCGCACCGCGAGCCCAGACCCTGCAACGCACACCAGCACCGCGCGCCTCGCGCAATCGCTGTGCGCTCGCACGGCGCGCTCACTCTGCGAGTCTCGCGCACGCTCCGCGCGCTTTACACTCGCTCCGCGCACTCGCTCGACGCATCTCACACTCTCGTCGCGTGCCTCTAACCCGCGTCGCGTGCCTCCCAACCGAGTCGCGCTTGGCGCACACCTGCACGCTTCGCGTGTACGCCATTCGTCCTTCGCCAACTGGTAGCCCGATTGCTGAAAACCTTCGAAGGCAGATGTAGAAGCGCTGCCGGTGAGGTGAACACGGGGGCGGTGGAGTTGTGGACCAGTGCAGGAGCTACTTTTATGATGGTCGCGACGCTGGATCTTGCCGTTTGGCCATCCGTTGAGGTTTAAAATTTTAAACCCTAGCCTTTTTTGAACCGTTCAATTGCCACAATTTCAAATTTAAATGGAGCTTGAGCGTTGGTGCTACGGTAAGCGCCAAAATCCGTAACGGTAACAGCACCGAGCACGCGAGGTTGCGCCTGCGCGGCTTTGCGAGCGTAGAACGGCGTGTGTGCGGCGGCGTGCGAGAGGCGACGTGCGTGGCTGTGCCGCTGTGCGGTGGCTGCGATGGCGATGGTGGCGATGCGCGTGTGGCGGCTGCGACAGCGACCGGGTCGGTGGCGAGAGCGATCGCCACGGGAGCGGTAGCAGCGCGGCGAAGAGCGGCGCGGACGCGGCGGTGGTGGCACTGCGGCGGTGACGCTGCGGCGGTGGCCGGTGCGACGCGACGGAGGTGGCGAGGCAGCAAGAAGCGGTGGTAACGACACAGCGGTGGCGGCGCTGCGGCGGTGGCCGACGGGGACGCGGTGGTGCTAGCGCTGTGGCGGTCGCCGACGGGGACGCGGTGGTGCTAGCGCTGTGGCGGTCGGCTGTAGGGTCGCGGCAGTGGTGATGCTGCGGCGGTCACCAACGAGGACGCGGTGGTAGTGGAGCTGCGGTGGTGGGCAGCGGGGTTGCGGCGGTGGTGGCAAAACGGCGGTGGGCGGCCGGGTCGCCGGCGGGGTCGCGTTGGTGGTGGTGCTGCGGCGGTGGGCGGCGGGGACGGCGGTGAACAGCACTTGCAGCAGTGATGACGAGCGCGGTCGAAAAGCGATGGAGACGCGGTCGGAGGCACAAAGCGGTGGAAACGCGGTGGCGGATGGTATACGGCGATGACGCGGCGATGGACGGTAGCAACGACGATGCGGCGGTGGACGACAAAGCGGCGGTAGGGCGAGAGCGATGGTGATAGAGCGGTGGCGGTGCGGCGGTGGGCGGGAGCGGTGGCGATGCGGCGGTGGCGGTGGGAACGCGGTGGTGCTCGCCCACTGCGGGGCGAGCGGCGGCGGTGATCGGGTGATCGGGGTCACTGCGCTGGTTCGGAGATGCGCGCGCGCTTTTTTGTATTGCGAAAGTCACGGTCACGACGGCGCATCTTGAAGTGCGCCGTGTGAAACTGGCCCACGCGCACACGCGCGCACGTGGACACGCATGCGCACGCGCTGGCACGCGCACGCACAGGTGCGTGCGCGGGCACGGGCGCGGGCACGGGCGCGTACACGTGCGCGAAATAGTGGGGAGCTGACAATACTAGATGTCACTTCCATCCTGCTTTATTGTTAAAGAGAAAACAAGAATATATGTTTTTGTCCAACAACTTTACACATTGGTGGGGAGTTATAAGGTCTAGTGGCAAATTCCCGGATAAAAGTTCAAAAAGATTCATAGTTATAAAACAAAAACGAGTTCCAGTTTTGCAGGCTTCTGAAATGCTTTCTAGAGTTAATTGATTTCATAAAACTTCTATTCTGTTTGAAACAGAAAGAACTTTCTAGAGCTTTTTGAATTAAAATTTCGCAATTGCGTCTCATATATTTTTGCTTTGAACCTATTTTGCATGTTCAAGCAACAAACTAGTATCGCTTAGACTATATAAATATACCATGTTGTTGTAGACAGAATAATTTCAAATGTCAGGCAATCGAAGCTAACTTCTACAACCAAATGGAAGAAAGACGAAGTGTACATTATCAAGAAAACTCAGGCATTTGGAAGCAATTTCCTTTTCAAGTCGCAAATCCAGAAAGTTTTGAAAGAAATCTGTCGTGGGATAAAAATGCTTTTGAGTCTCTCAATGCTTTCAGAAGAGCTAGGGTTATTTCTGAACTACCTTGGAGTGCTCGAATGAATGGAATTGCAATCGATAGAACGTTGGACCAAGTCAATTCAGGTCGGTTTGGAGCAGATATTGATGGTGTTTATATTTCCACATCAATTATAGACTTTCAAGAACCGACCCACATTGAAAGCACAGGGATCGAAAACCACCCAAAAAGTGTGGTTCTGGATGCCATGTCTATAGTTCTTAAAAATGCCGCAAAACGTCGCCAAGAACTTGAAGTCCATTTTACGAAAGACGTTATTCCAGAGTTAAGTTTCACTGCAACAGATGACATTATTGGGGGCACCGCCGTTCTGGTTTATCACAATGCAGTGATAATCACAGTAGCTGTAGGGGCAAGGCATAGAGGGCTACCGGACTAAAAAATAATTAGAATAGACAGTAGACCTCTGTAGCATATATGCCTCTTTAGCTCTGATGCCCTATTTCTCTCAGTAACCTATTATTTTCTCGTAATTAAATGAGTATCTGCGCATATAACACAACAACAGCAAGGCCATAGACATTTAATCTAAATCCAGTCCCTCAAAAGCGACATTGTGTAAACTATTTTATTCATACTATATGCGTAGAAAAAAGTGCTCAACATAAAAGACAAAGTCATTCACGATATAACACAGTATATAAAATAAACATTGATCTCCCACACAACTCGCTTTTTTCCAAATGCTTTGTGTCCACCATCCAAGCCACTATGCAGCACATAACCCCAAGCATGCCGCCAAGTCAGTCAACCTACTTTCCGTCGCAGTCTTAGAAGGACATTGTAACCTCAACCAATTTTCTCAAGAGCGCAAACCGGATAATAAAAATGAACAACGTGACAGTGACTGCCCAATTTTGATTCTTTTTATTCCCAAAATGGCAGTGCAACAATTCTAATGATGACAAATTTTACGGCGCAAGAATTTGACGCTATTTGGCAGATTGACAAAAAACCTACCGAAAAGGATTAAAACACTGGTCTTTGGCAAAAGTATGTGTTTAGACACAAGGATATTTTATTCATAACCCTTACATCTTTAAAGCACTGTGGTAAATGGGATTTTTTGAAAAAAATGTTCAACATCCATCCTTCTACATTTCAAAAGTTAATTTTGAAATTTATGTCTACCGCTTCGGCGGATGTCTTTTATCACTATGTGTCCCGAACGACGGCCGCTTTACTATGAACAATATTCTGCAATAAAATTTAGGCTTTCATCATTTTTCTTTTTGCCGCTATGCGACTGGTGTAGTTTTTCAGCAGTCCTATCGACCGTCCGGAAACTTAGAAGGAAGGAAAAAATATTTTAGTGGAAAATATATTCTGTATAGTTTCAAATGCGAAATTTCAGTTCTGCCTTATGGCCTTGGTATTCATGCATTTTTGCATTATCCAGGCTTGAAAGCAGATATCGATATTTTAATGGAAACTATAACGGCACGTCAATCTGCGCTGAAGAACCGAGAAACAGAATTAATTAATTTTATTATTGACGCTGGCGATTTACTTTCAGAATATAAATATTATTGGCATACTTTAATGGACAAAGGGTACAAAACAGCTGCAGAACATATGAGGGCTATGAAACCGAAGAAAAAACCAAAACGTGGGTTTCTATCGTTTGATGAAGAGACCAAAGAATTTGAAGATATCTTCAGACCAGATAATTGTGGAAATTATTTTTGGACGCTTGATGCAATTATGGAACGTTAAAGAATCCAAACATCGTTGGAGAGAGAAGTTTTATAACGATAAATTTTTTTATTATGTGTGGTTTTGACAAACGCTCATATTTAACAGCATCCGCTCCGTGCCACAGATGAGGAATATTATAACCAAGTTTTGAGCCGTTTATCGTTTATTGGGAAACGAGTTGTGAGCAAAAGGAAACTGGCTCAAAGCAAATATAGAGCCAAAAGAAAAAGATGTATTGACTCTAACTAGCTTTTTCTACAATCAGATAACGATTCTATAGAGTCAAATATTTACCATTGACTTGATCTTTTAATTTATCTTTGCAAAAAAAGTCGCTTGCAGTGAAGAGACTAGATATATCTGCTTTTAGAAAATGATTATTTCTCTATGATCTAAATAGACTTTGTTTCCTTTTATTTATATGTAGTTGTTGCAAACATTTTATATTTTTATGAGAATCTATGAGATGTATGCGGCGAAGATCTAGTGGAATAATAAAAAAAGACATGTTCTGTTAAGACTAATTTTCTATGTTATCGCGACATTCTAGCTATCATTCAGCAGTTATCTTTAGGATAAAAAAAATGGAAGGCGGCCTTTGGCCGCTACATCAAGTGTCGCGGCAACCTTCGTAAACTAATTGCTTTCATTGTGGTCTTCTGGACTTTCTAAACGTTGGATTATTTTGGTGTAACTTTTTGGACCTCCAACATGGGCCTTTTTTCTAGATTCTTCATCGATTTGATGTGCTACGTGGTCGCCTGAAAATTATGCGACCCCTGGTTTGCGCATAAATTTTAAGGGGATTCGTATAATACCCTGGGAGATGCGGGGAGATGCGGGAAATGTTATTTTTAAAGTACATTTTATATAAATTCTGGTCTGTATCATACAAAGGACATGAGAAAAAAGCATATGTACTTTAAAGTAATAGCAAATCTCTACTGGTATATACGTAAATCTAATCGGGAGCTGATTAGAAGAACCAAACTATTTCAAAAGTCTGTCTACTTAACTTTTGGAAGCAATATGCCAAAATTTATAACATTTCCGTAGGCGACCGCTTATTTTTAAAATGGGCTTCATTTCTTCATACAAGATACAGAAAACAAATAAAATGATTAGAAGAAATGGGCCATGTCACGGGTACCGCTTGTGAGAGCATTAGACCTTCCTTTGGGGCGGTATGCATGGGGTTGATGAATTCTCCGAGCAACCAACTGCTCACAGAAAATAGAATACTTTAGTGATGGAGCCACGAATTTCATATCAGTAATGGAGCGGGTAAGCTTCCGATGAGCTTCCGACGTGCCTGGATATCGGTGGTAGTCGAATCCATCACATTGTGAGTGCTCAGACTGCCCCCGAGGGTTGTGCACTGCGTGCATAAACTCCGGCGGACAAGAAACTGCTGACATAAAATAGTATAAAATATTTATAAATCCAGGAGACTTTTGGAGAACAGCTCAATGGCAGAAGGCTTCAATGTGCTTCCAGAGCGCTTGCATATCGGCCGTTGCGCTCCGAATCAGTGTGAGAGGGCTCACATCGCTTCTGAGCTTTATGCACGCCGTGCACAAACACATTGAGACATCAAACGGCTCAAATAGAATACTCTTACGTAATTGTCAACCCATGACGCTCCGAAATAACCATTGGGGCGGGAGAGGTTCCAAAGATCTTTGGAGGGGCTTGGATATCGGTCATTGTTGCGATGAACGTTTTGTGAGTACCTCACTTCACTTCCGAGCATAGTGCACGGCGTGCACAAGCTATCTGGGACACTACACGGCTCGAAACGAGGAATTCAAAATATTTGTGTAGCCAAGAGGCTTTCTAATCACTAACGCGGCAGAAGGGGCTCCAAAGACGTCTGGAAAGAATTGGATATCGCTCAGGCTGGAGGTTAACGCTTGTGAGCATTAGACCTTCCTTTGGGGCGGTATGCATGGGGTTGATGAATTCTCCGAGCAACCAACTGCTCACAGAAAATAGAATACTTTAGTGATGGAGCCACGAATTTCATATCAGTAATGGAGCGGGTAAGCTTCCGATGAGCTTCCGACGTGCCTGGATATCGGTGGTAGTCGAATCCATCACATTGTGAGTGCTCAGACTGCCCCCGAGGGTTGTGCACTGCGTGCATAAACTCCGGCGGACAAGAAACTGCTGACATAAAATAGTATAAAATATTTATAAATCCAGGAGACTTTTGGAGAACAGCTCAATGGCAGAAGGCTTCAATGTGCTTCCAGAGCGCTTGCATATCGGCCGTTGCGCTCCGAATCAGTGTGAGAGGGCTCACATCGCTTCTGAGCTTTATGCACGCCGTGCACAAACACATTGAGACATCAAACGGCTCAAATAGAATACTCTTACGTAATTGTCAACCCATGACGCTCCGAAATAACCATTGGGGCGGGAGAGGTTCCAAAGATCTTTGGAGGGGCTTGGATATCGGTCATTGTTGCGAAGAACGTTTTGTGAGTACCTCACTTCACTTCCGAGCATAGTGCACGGCGTGCACAAGCTATCTGGGACACTACACGGCTCGAAACGAGGAATTCAAAATATTTGTGTAGCCAAGAGGCTTTCTAATCACTAACGCGGCAGAAGGGGCTCCAAAGACGTCTGGAAAGAATTGGATATCGCTCAGGCTGGAGGTTAACGCTTGTGAGAGCATTAGACCTTCCTTTGGGGCGGTATGCATGGGGTTGATGAATTCTCCGAGCAACCAACTGCTCACAGAAAATAGAATACTTTAGTGATGGAGCCACGAATTTCATATCAGTAATGGAGCGGGTAAGCTTCCGATGAGCTTCCGACGTGCCTGGATATCGGTGGTAGTCGAATCCATCACATTGTGAGTGCTCAGACTGCCCCCGAGGGTTGTGCACTGCGTGCATAAACTCCGGCGGACAAGAAACTGCTGACATAAAATAGTATAAAATATTTATAAATCCAGGAGACTTTTGGAGAACAGCTCAATGGCAGAAGGCTTCAATGTGCTTCCAGAGCGCTTGCATATCGGCCGTTGCGCTCCGAATCAGTGTGAGAGGGCTCACATCGCTTCTGAGCTTTATGCACGCCGTGCACAAACACATTGAGACATCAAACGGCTCAAATAGAATACTCTTACGTAATTGTCAACCCATGACGCTCCGAAATAACCATTGGGGCGGGAGAGGTTCCAAAGATCTTTGGAGGGGCTTGGATATCGGTCATTGTTGCGAAGAACGTTTTGTGAGTACCTCACTTCACTTCCGAGCATAGTGCACGGCGTGCACAAGCTATCTGGGACACTACACGGCTCGAAACGAGGAATTCAAAATATTTGTGTAGCCAAGAGGCTTTCTAATCACTAACGCGGCAGAAGGGGCTCCAAAGACGTCTGGAAAGAATTGGATATCGCTCAGGCTGGAGGTTAACGCTTGTGAGAGCATTAGACCTTCCTTTGGGGCGGTATGCATGGGGTTGATGAATTCTCCGAGCAACCAACTGCTCACAGAAAATAGAATACTTTAGTGATGGAGCCACGAATTTCATATCAGTAATGGAGCGGGTAAGCTTCCGATGAGCTTCCGACGTGCCTGGATATCGGTGGTAGTCGAATCCATCACATTGTGAGTGCTCAGACTGCCCCGAGGGTTGTGCAATGCGGTGGACAATTAAACTTCCTCGTCGTGTATTCATAGATAAAGCACTGGGCGACATAATTTATAGTATTTAATCACAATATAGTAAGACATTCCATGTGAGATGGCGTCTTATTGTGGAAAGAAGAAAAGTCTCTCTTGATAGGACTGGAGGCATTCTTAGTGTGCTTTGCCAGAGCGTGAACTTGGTTATTCTTGTGCTGCGTCTCGGTGTTTTTGATCGGCGCGTCACCGGACAATGCGCGCGCTCAGGGGTATGAGAGGACTCTGACATTTCGGCTTCTGAGCTTTATGACGCGTCGCGACAAACACATTGGACATCGGTACGCGCTCAAAAAGAGTTAAACTGCTTACGTTAGAAGTATCTCGTCAATATGACCTCCCTAGTGCACGCCTCCGAGTTTTATGTCTTCATTGCCGGGCTGCTGCGAAGGAGAGGTTGAAACCTGATCTTGGATAGGTCCTTGTCCGCATCCTCCGCGCTCTAGTTGTTTCGCGCACGGAAACGCCCTTCTGTAGAAGATACGACTTGTCGTTCGCTGTCACGTTCTCTAGCTTGCGAGTCTATAGATGACAGCCCGGCGGGTCGAACAAGAGACCTAATTCTTGTGGTATTCACCTCTACGGCTCTCTCGAACGAGGAGGCTATATTTGAATACTCATGTTGAATGTAGCAGAGGCTTTCGTGAAATCTAATCGCGTGTTCTGCTTCAGAAGCTGGGGCTGCAAAGCGTCTAGAGATCAGGATTTCTTTTTCCTCCGCGGTCTCAGCGCGTGAGAGGGTTTAACGTGGCTGTAGTGTAGAAGCATAAGACGATTACCTCTTGGCAGGGCGCTCGCGGTCATTGCGTGCGTGTGGTGCATGTGATTTTCTGCCAGGAATTGCAACTCATAAACCTCTGTCCAGAATAGACTGCCGATCTATCTTTGATGAGTGGTATGGCCAGCGCACGAACCATATTGTGCATATCTTAACCTGGACGGAGGCCGCTAAGCAGCTCTCGGATGAGGCGTTTCTCTCTGCTGATATGTTTCGTGTATTACAGATCCGTGAGTGTTCTCTCGGCCCGTGCCTATTGCACGACTTGTGAGTAGTGCAGACTGTCCCGCAGAAGGCGTGAATTGATAGCATAGATTGGAATGCAATAAACTCGGCTCTGCATCTCGAGAAAAAACGTGCTCGCATCAAAAACTCGTGTATAGAAAAATATTTTATAATAGTTATGAGAGACTTTTTGCGCCTTGGGAGAACAGTATTCACCGTTCTGCAAGTTATTGCAACCGGAAAAGGCTTTAGATCGCACGTAAGATGATCTCAAGTCCGGATCGCGCCCTGAATAGCATAATCTGGGGTAGGTCTCGCGAGATGTACGGAATGAAAGTTTTTTGGAGGGGTGTGAAGAGGAGGTGCGTCAACCCTTCTCGCGGGATATCCTGACAGACTTTATTTGCCGCTTCGTGCACAAACACATTGAGAACTCCAAACGGGCTCAAAATGATACATCTTACGTATTGTCAACCTGAGCGCTCCTCGGATTGAGGGACGTCCTCCAGGCAATTGGAAAGGGCAGAGGAGGTTCCAAAGGCGATGTGATGGATGTGCGCGCGAATAATGCAAGACACTCAAAATATCGGGGTCCGTGGTAACCGTGAACAGTCTTAAGTCGCAGTACAGACTGTGTCTCAGATAAGCTGGGCCTACTTCTGAGGCACTCGTATATCGCTTTGTTGCCACGAAGACGATGAAGTGTAGCATACTGCAAGGGGAAGGTAGGGCAACAAGTTGCCGGTACTCACATAGGGAAGATCTCGTCATACGCAGCAATCGAAAGACAGAGGAGGAATTCAATGAGAACACAAGAGTAATGTTATGTGTAGGGCCTATGAGAACGACTGCTTTCTGAATTCGGCGAGAAGAACGCAAGACGGAGGTGACAGGGAGTTGATGAAGGTAGACGATGAAGAGACGGGAAAGAGCGCTCCGATAAGATGTCTGTGATACGAGGAATTGAGACTAAATACGTCTCTGAGGAGTCGTAGAGAGTGTAATTTGTTTCTTGGTATACCAACGCTTGTAAAAACGAGAGAGCATTGAGGTGGATCCGTCTCCATATATTGGTGCGGGGGTTCGAATGGCCAGTTGCGGCTTGGCTTTCCTTCTTTCTGCGTGCTCGAGGCTAGCAGCGAGACGAAGGTACCCGCATAGGCTCACTCGAGAAATAGCAACCAAATAGCGTTTTGTAGTATGAAGTAGTGGAGCGAACGATGTCTTGATTTTTCGATTGAATGCGGCGGGCGGGTAAAAGACTGTCGGCCTCCGATGATGGTGATGCCGACCGAAATGAGTGTTCGCGTGCCTTGAACATGGGTTTCCTCTTCTGGAGCGTAGTGTCGAAATCATTCACATTGTGATGTGTTGCCAGAGCTATGCCCCGCAGAAGGGGATTCATAGATGCAATGCGTTCTGTGAGCCCGTAACCGACTCCGAGCGGAACCGCAGATTGCTAGTCGTGAGAGCATTGATATCACTGAATGGAAGTTTAAAATATTTCTTTAAATACTGAGCAGGGACTTTTAGAGGAAACTTGCCAGAGCAAGTGCAGTAGAGGCGACGCGCAAAATGGGCAGTTCAGGCTTCAATGTGCTTCCAGAAGCGCTTGCATAGTTAACTCGCGGTATGCGCTCCGATAGTCAAGTGTGAGAGGGCTCCACATCGCTTCTGAGCTTTACTGCACCGCCGTGCTCGCTCACCAAACACAGAATGTAGACTACTACAAGAAAAGTATGCTCACGATGTGCAGAAGATTGAAAGCTTGCATTTTCCTGTAGTGCGTATGACGGTGCGTAGAGGTTCTCGCAATCTCACCGTGAGAACCGCTCCCCGAAGCCAACTTTTGCCTCATTTTGGGGCGTGGTGCATGCCATGGTTCAAAGTTTTGGAGGGGCTTGTGGTAGGCTCGGTCATTTGCTCTAGCGCAGAGAACGGCTTGTGAATGCGTAGTGGTAGTACTCGTCAGCATCTCACTATCGCGCCCGCTAGGTGTGCAACCTGGCAGTATGGCTCGCTGCGCATATGGCTTCTATATCGCGAGGACACAAAATTTGACACAGGGCTGCTCGTGAGAATCGCCGGAAGCTCGATATAAGTTATTTGTTGGGATTACCAAGAGGAGCATTTCTAGAATCGCTTACGTTGCCGCCGGCACAGCAAGATAGTGCCGCTCCTCTCCACCAATGGCCACGTCTGCGGAAGAAGGGTACATTGTATAACGTGCTCAGACTTCTGAAGTGTTTTAAACGATACGTGTGGTAGGCAGATCGCAGAGACATAGACTCGCCTTCCTTTTGGGTGGTCTGGAAGCCAAGGTCAGATAGTGGCATGGGGGCTCTAGGGAAATGTGAATTTCCCGAGCAACCTGTGAATGTCGATGCTTCACAGAAAATATGATACTTTTGAGGTGTGTGTGAGCTCACGCTACAATATTCCATTTACATACGGCTCAATGAGGGGCCTCAGGTTGCAATCCGCTAGACGCTTACTCGAAGTCGCTGTGTCAGTTCGCTCTGACGGTCTGCCTGGATATCGGTGGCTACCGCTCGGAAGTCAATTCACATACGAAGTGCCGGCGGAACTCGCGTTGGAAACGATGTTTTTTTTGGTATTTGTCGTGTGTGTACCCGGTGTAATGACGTGACTGCCCCTGGCCGGAGATTGATGCATGCGTGCATCCAACTCCTGCGCGTGGACGCTACAGAAATGCCTGATTAGTGACATTTGAAGAATATATAGTATAAATATTTTAAATCAGGAGACTTTTGCTAGCTTCACACCGGCCCGCAGGGTCTCCAGAGTTGCAGAAGTGGTCTTCTCAAATGTGCTGTGCCACGGGCAGACGCTGCGAGGGTGAGTGCGGGCTCGGCGTGCTCGTAACCGATGCAATTATGCTGTGAGCGGGAGACTCTTCACATCGCTTCTGAGTTTATGCCCCGCCTCTCTTCGCACCCACAATCATATCGCAATCAAACTCGCGGGCTCAAATAGAATACCTTACGTAATTGTCAACCCATGACGCTCCGAAATAACATGGGGCGGAGAGGGTTCCAAAGATCTTTGGAGGGGCTTGGATATTCGCGTCGATTAGTGCGAAGAACGTTTTGTGAGTACCTCATTCACTTCCGAGCATATGTGCACGGCTGTGCACCAAGCTATCTGGTTGACGGCCGTTACGCAAACGGGGCTCTCCGGAATACTCAGGAGAGATGAATCAAGAATTATTCTGCTAAGTCAGCCAAGAGTGGACATTTCTAGTTAATTCACGGCCAAAACGCAACTTAGTAGAGCCAGAAGGGGCTCCAAAGACGTGTCTTAAGCAAAAGAATTGGGTTATACGAAATAATCGTCTACCGGCTGGGGTTAGCACGGACCTTAGTAAGGACCGCGATGTCGAGACCTATCTCGTCTTCTCCGTACTCCCTTTGCCTCGGTTCCTTGTCTGGGTGTTGGTTTTGGAACGATGGCCATTCTACCGAGTCATTAACCATAGACTTGCTTTCATCAGAAAAATAGAAATACTTTAGGATGGAGCCCACGAATTTCATAGTCAGTAATGGAGTCGCACGTAGCGGCTTTGGCGCGACGTGACGCTCTCTCGTCAACACTCGTAGCCTTGCTGACTTGTGCTCAGGCGCTAAGTCGCCATAAAGTCATAGGGATTCTCCATACAGTTTGATTTAGCTCATCTGTTGTTTCAGGACTGCTCCCGCGTGAGGACCTTGTGCACTGCGTGCATAACTCTGGGCGGACAATGGCCGAAACTGCTGACATAAGGAATTCCAATCATGTATCGTAATAGTATTGTATCCTCAAATCCAGGGATGGCTGCTTAGAATTGGTGAAACTTGATGACAGCCCGCTCGTAATGGCGCCAGGAAGTCCATTGTCTCTTAAGTGTGCTATATCTGAAGAGACGCTCTTGCTTATCAATCAGACCAGCGCTTGCGAAGCCTCCCGAATCCAGTGTTCGAGAGAGGCTCACATCGCTTCTTGCAGTGTTAGCGGTTATTGGCACCTGACACAGGCCGTGTTCAGTCGGAGACGATCCACCAATTTGATGACAATCCAGACGAGGGGTGGCAAGTTATAAGGAAGTATCTCCTTCGTAGGGAGTGTGTGTGGCAACCCAAACTTAGACGTCCGCCATATCTAACACTTGGCCGCGCCCGGGACCGAGGTTTCCAAAGATCTGTGGAGGGTTGGATAGATGCTCGCGGGTTGTCTCCTAGTTGTTGCCGATAGAGCAGTTTTGTGTGCGTCTCTCACCGTTAACTTTCATCTTTCTGGCAAGCTGATCGCTCGCCACGGCTGCTGCGCCAAGGCTATCTGGGTACACTAACAGCATTCGGCTCTCGGAAGACACGTCGTTGCTTAAAGCTTAGTTTGTGCTGTGCCTAAGGGGTGTGTTCGTGTGAGTCTCACTAAAGCGTGTCTTCTCTCGGAGGTTGGTGCATACAATCCATTGTGTGCGGCCATTCGCTCATATTACTTCTGGATTATATGGGGATGATGTCTCTCGAGGTCGGGCTGCGCAAGATGAAACTCGCGTTATTTGGAGAGAATGGTCAAGCTTTACGTATTCTTCTCGTTTGACTGGAACGCTCGTGTGTAGCTATGGGTGGCTGTGCTGTGCACTGTATTCTCGGGTGCGCGATGTGCAACCAAAGACTCGCTCATATCGAATTGTGCACAATGTAGCATCATCAATCAATTCACCAGTCTGGAGATGGAGCCACAGAAATCATTCTCCATGACTTCTAGTAAGTGGAGGGCGCTTGAAGCTTTGTCCGGACTGAGGTGCTTCTCGAGTGCGTGTCCTGGAATATTGAGTGGGGGTGGTTCCATACAACTACCGCTCGGGAGATCCGAATCACAGCTAGTGTTTCTCAGACTGTGCACGCGCAAGGTAGGTCCTTTGGGTATGCCGCACTAGGCGTGCATATAAGCTCCGGCCGTGACATATAGATATAATCTGTCGCACGTAAACACTAGTGTTCGTTATGAACACCGTGATTCTATATTAAATGTGTACCGCGAGTGCGAGGGCACCTTTATGTGAGAGGAAGACATGCTGATAGTGCAGAGAAGACGGTTCCGAACTAGTGCTCTCTCCTACGGTGCGCCTAGACTCAGGTGCTAGGCACGTTAGCCGACTTGTGTGCAATGGTAAGGAGGCCTATACGGCACTCGCTTACCTCGTGCGCACTGCCCGAAATCAGTGTGGAGGGCTCACATCGCCTTCTGAGCTTTATGGCACGGCCGGCCAAACACATTGAGACATCCCAGTATCAGCGCGGTGTACGAGGGCTTGGCCTCAACATAGAAGTGCTCTTTACGTGAGTTGTCAGAACCCAGTCCGACGGCTCCGAAAATAACCCATGGGGCGGGCGGCGAGAGGTTGCATAACAGATCTGTTTGGGAGTTGGGGACAATGGATTTAGCTCATTGGTGTTGAGTCTCGCAGTAGAGGAGCTGATCGTGTTGGTGACGCCGACCTCACACTCTTCACTTACAATTCCATCCGACGGCAATTAGTGCCCACAAGGCCGCTGCACCAAGCGCGTAGCTGGACAGTACACCTGAGGGCGGTCTCGGTCCCCGATGACCGGCGCCAGCCCCCAGGCTGCAGAAGACTCCGATCCGCTAGAATAGATATATCTATACAATAGGTCTTGTGTGCTGTGCCAAGCAGTGCTTCTATTCTGACGTAATGCTAAAGCGTCACGGCCCGGGCTCTCGTGAGACGACGTAGTTGGGGCTCTCTCGAAGGGATTCGCTCTGCCAGAGAATGCAACTGCCGCGTGAATCGCTGATGTGCTGGTAGGGGTCCTGTCCGCTCGACCGGCGGAACCCGGTAGAGATGCATTAGACCTTTCCGTTTGGGGCGGTATGCATGGGGGTGAGCGTTGGATGAATTCTCCCAGGAGCACCGACCACCGGAGACAGCAGGGAAATAGGGGTAGAGTGCTCGTAGTGACTGTGCCAGCCGCTGACTGGAAATTTCATATGCACCGGTACACGAGTCGATGAGCTGCGCTAGGAGCGATTCTCGCGAAATGAGCGTTGCGCCGAAGCTTTGTGTAGCCATGAGGTAGTGCGGCGCGCTTGCGTGTCCGGAGTCGATCGCCCAGTACACGTCTCTTGTGGCAGTGGCGTGGCAGCGTTTCCCCCCAGGAATTAGGGCTCGCACGTGCGTGCACGAGTATAGCCTCGCCGGCGCCGGACAAGAAACTGCTAGACATAAAATAGTATACCGAAACAAATTAATATGGTGTAAATCCCAGCGTGACCGCAGGTGTAGCGGGCAGCTTTCGCGCCACCGGCGCCTCTGCACATAGCGTCACCCGGTAAGGCGCCCCGCTTGTCAATGTGGCTTCCAGAGCGCTTGCATATCGGCCGCTTCTGGCTCGGCTCCACGCCCGGGCCGAATCACGTGTGAGAGGCGTGCACCAGTCGCTCGTCATGAGCTTTTGGCGCGCCAGTGCGCGACGGCGCGTAAGCACGGATTGCAGAGCCATCATCAACGGAGCTTCACATCAGTGTACTTCATCGCGCTAGACTCTGTCACCTCCAATAGAGGCGCGCTTCGGGAACTATTCCTCTGGAGGCGCGTGAGAGAGATGACACCTGTAATGTCTGCAAGCGCGGTCTCTGGGAGGGGCTTGTCGCGTAGTGATTGGTCCTGTGTCGCGCAAGCGCAGGCGGTGTGGTCTTGTCTTGTGTCCGCGTGCCGCTTTCCACTTACCTCCACTTCCCGGGCCCTGACAGAGTGGCCCGCGCTCCAAGCTGGTGCCTGTGAAGCCTGACACGGCCTCGAAACGAGGTACCCTATTGCTACAATGTTTTGTAGTTAGGCCTAAGCCGTGTTTCTTTGTCTCAGATTCCGACTACAACGCTTGCGCGCTGCACGGCTTGCTCGCAAGACTCCGCTCTGGACCCAGATTGGATATCGCTCAGGCTGAGGTTAACGGCTTGTTAGAGCATCGTATGACCTCTCACGTCTTCTCTGTGGGCTCGGTGTATGCGTTGCCGGGGCGTTTGTTACAGCAAAGCGCTCTGAAGGGTTCTCCGCAGGCCAAGCGAGAGCGCTGCGTCGCCGAGAAAAATCAGAAGCTTGCTGGTGCTCATGGCGTGCCCGCGAACTTTTTGCATAACTCAAGTAACAGTGAGCGTACGTCTCTCGCCTCGTATACTGAGAGCTTCCGGCATACGGTGCCCTGCTGACTCGGGGTGGTGCGCCGTGGTGCGGTAGATCCCGACCCCATCTAGACTCTGTCGTACTGTGGCTCAGAATTCGTGCCCCGGAGGCCTTGAGCTCGTGACAGCGTCGCGCCTGCATCGTGCGGGAACGCGAGCCCTACACTGCCCCGACTCGGCTGACATTCAAAAGATAGAAACGCTATGAGACAACCATTTTCTCGTCTCCCGACGCTTTGTACGTCGCGCTGCGAGAACTGGCCTCATGGACGTGGCCGGGCCGTGTCAACTGTGGTCCTATCCAAGAGCTCAAGCGATCTCATCTAGTTGTGTGGCCGCGGTGTCGCGCGCCTCGAAGTCGCAGATCGTGTGGGTTCGTGGCAGCAGTCGGTGGTTCGCCCGCCTGAGCGCTTTACGTTGCTCCCGCGCCCTGTGCATCCTAACCACGATGTGTCTGAGAGCATCACAAGATCGGTCCTTCTGTAATCTAGCCGATGATCTTACTCTCTCACGTAGTATTTCTAATTCCCTGTTCTTGTATAGTCTCTGCTCATCGCACGAATGAGTCAAGTACCGACACGAGTCTCGGCCGGGGCGCCATCCTGTTCCCACGAAGGATGTCTTGTGCAGAAGTGGGAGGGACTTGGGGGACTACCCGTCACTGCAGCAAGCGGGTGGGGGTGTTGTTTTTGTTGTGGTTGTTGTTTTTTTGTATGCATTTTGGTTTTTGTGCCGAGCAAAGTGGGAAGGGGGGGAAAAACCCCGCCGTTTGTGAGGTACGCGTACTTGCACGTTGCCGAGCATAGTGCACGGCGTGCACAAGCTATCTGGGACACTACACGGCTCGAAACGAGGAATTCAAAAATATTTGTGTAGCCAAGAGGCTTTCTAATCACTAACGCGGCAGAAGGGGCTCCAAAGACGTCTGGAAAGAATTGGATATCGCTCAGGCTGGAGGTTAACGCTTGTGAGAGCATTAGACCTTCCTTTGGGGCGGTATGCATGGGGTTGATGAATTCTCCGAGCAACCAACTGCTCACAGAAAATAGAATACTTTAGTGATGGAGCCACGAATTTCATATCAGTAATGGAGCGGGTAAGCTTCCGATGAGCTTCCGACGTGCCTGGATATCGGTGGTAGTCGAATCCATCACATTGTGAGTGCTCAGACTGCCCCCGAGGGTTGTGCACTGCGTGCATAAACTCCGGCGGACAAGAAACTGCTGACATAAAATAGTATAAAATATTTATAAATCCAGGAGACTTTTGGAGAACAGCTCAATGGCAGAAGGCTTCAATGTGCTTCCAGAGCGCTTGCATATCGGCCGTTGCGCTCCGAATCAGTGTGAGAGGGCTCACATCGCTTCTGAGCTTTATGCACGCCGTGCACAAACACATTGAGACATCAAACGGCTCAAATAGAATACTCTTACGTAATTGTCAACCCATGACGCTCCGAAATAACCATTGGGGCGGGAGAGGTTCCAAAGATCTTTGGAGGGGCTTGGATATCGGTCATTGTTGCGAAGAACGTTTTGTGAGTACCTCACTTCACTTCCGAGCATAGTGCACGGCGTGCACAAGCTATCTGGGACACTACACGGCTCGAAACGAGGAATTCAAAATATTTGTGTAGCCAAGAGGCTTTCTAATCACTAACGCGGCAGAAGGGGCTCCAAAGACGTCTGGAAAGAATTGGATATCGCTCAGGCTGGAGGTTAACGCTTGTGAGAGCATTAGACCTTCCTTTGGGGCGGTATGCATGGGGTTGATGAATTCTCCGAGCAACCAACTGCTCACAGAAAATAGAATACTTTAGTGATGGAGCCACGAATTTCATATCAGTAATGGAGCGGGTAAGCTTCCGATGAGCTTCCGACGTGCCTGGATATCGGTGGTAGTCGAATCCATCACATTGTGAGTGCTCAGACTGCCCCCGAGGGTTGTGCACTGCGTGCATAAACTCCGGCGGACAAGAAACTGCTGACATAAAATAGTATAAAATATTTATAAATCCAGGAGACTTTTGGAGAACAGCTCAATGGCAGAAGGCTTCAATGTGCTTCC
This sequence comes from Gracilaria domingensis, assembly GCA_022539475.1. Classification (NCBI taxonomy): domain Eukaryota; phylum Rhodophyta; class Florideophyceae; order Gracilariales; family Gracilariaceae; genus Gracilaria; species Gracilaria domingensis. Next base: position 66,806 of record VCMS01000280.1, read on the forward strand.
AGAGCGCTTGCATATCGGCCGTTGCGCTCCGAATCAGTGTGAGAGGGCTCACATCGCTTCTGAGCTTTATGCACGCCGTGCACAAACACATTGAGACATCAAACGGCTCAAATAGAATACTCTTACGTAATTGTCAACCCATGACGCTCCGAAATAACCATTGGGGCGGGAGAGGTTCCAAAGATCTTTGGAGGGGCTTGGATATCGGTCATTGTTGCGAAGAACGTTTTGTGAGTACCTCACTTCACTTCCGAGCATAGTGCACGGCGTGCACAAGCTATCTGGGACACTACACGGCTCGAAACGAGGAATTCAAAATATTTGTGTAGCCAAGAGGCTTTCTAATCACTAACGCGGCAGAAGGGGCTCCAAAGACGTCTGGAAAGAATTGGATATCGCTCAGGCTGGAGGTTAACGCTTGTGAGAGCATTAGACCTTCCTTTGGGGCGGTATGCATGGGGTTGATGAATTCTCCGAGCAACCAACTGCTCACAGAAAATAGAATACTTTAGTGATGGAGCCACGAATTTCATATCAGTAATGGAGCGGGTAAGCTTCCGATGAGCTTCCGACGTGCCTGGATATCGGTGGTAGTCGAATCCATCACATTGTGAGTGCTCAGACTGCCCCCGAGGGTTGTGCACTGCGTGCATAAACTCCGGCGGACAAGAAACTGCTGACATAAAATAGTATAAAATATTTATAAATCCAGGAGACTTTTGGAGAACAGCTCAATGGCAGAAGGCTTCAATGTGCTTCCAGAGCGCTTGCATATCGGCCGTTGCGCTCCGAATCAGTGTGAGAGGGCTCACATCGCTTCTGAGCTTTATGCACGCCGTGCACAAACACATTGAGACATCAAACGGCTCAAATAGAATACTCTTACGTAATTGTCAACCCATGACGCTCCGAAATAACCATTGGGGCGGGAGAGGTTCCAAAGATCTTTGGAGGGGCTTGGATATCGGTCATTGTTGCGAAGAACGTTTTGTGAGTACCTCACTTCACTTCCGAGCATAGTGCACGGCGTGCACAAGCTATCTGGGACACTACACGGCTCGAAACGAGGAATTCAAAATATTTGTGTAGCCAAGAGGCTTTCTAATCACTAACGCGGCAGAAGGGGCTCCAAAGACGTCTGGAAAGAATTGGATATCGCTCAGGCTGGAGGTTAACGCTTGTGAGAGCATTAGACCTTCCTTTGGGGCGGTATGCATGGGGTTGATGAATTCTCCGAGCAACCAACTGCTCACAGAAAATAGAATACTTTAGTGATGGAGCCACGAATTTCATATCAGTAATGGAGCGGGTAAGCTTCCGATGAGCTTCCGACGTGCCTGGATATCGGTGGTAGTCGAATCCATCACATTGTGAGTGCTCAGACTGCCCCCGAGGGTTGTGCACTGCGTGCATAAACTCCGGCGGACAAGAAACTGCTGACATAAAATAGTATAAAATATTTATAAATCCAGGAGACTTTTGGAGAACAGCTCAATGGCAGAAGGCTTCAATGTGCTTCCAGAGCGCTTGCATATCGGCCGTTGCGCTCCGAATCAGTGTGAGAGGGCTCACATCGCTTCTGAGCTTTATGCACGCCGTGCACAAACACATTGAGACATCAAACGGCTCAAATAGAATACTCTTACGTAATTGTCAACCCATGACGCTCCGAAATAACCATTGGGGCGGGAGAGGTTCCAAAGATCTTTGGAGGGGCTTGGATATCGGTCATTGTTGCGAAGAACGTTTTGTGAGTACCTCACTTCACTTCCGAGCATAGTGCACGGCGTGCACAAGCTATCTGGGACACTACACGGCTCGAAACGAGGAATTCAAAATATTTGTGTAGCCAAGAGGCTTTCTAATCACTAACGCGGCAGAAGGGGCTCCAAAGACGTCTGGAAAGAATTGGATATCGCTCAGGCTGGAGGTTAACGCTTGTGAGAGCATTAGACCTTCCTTTGGGGCGGTATGCATGGGGTTGATGAATTCTCCGAGCAACCAACTGCTCACAGAAAATAGAATACTTTAGTGATGGAGCCACGAATTTCATATCAGTAATGGAGCGGGTAAGCTTCCGATGAGCTTCCGACGTGCCTGGATATCGGTGGTAGTCGAATCCATCACATTGTGAGTGCTCAGACTGCCCCCGAGGGTTGTGCACTGCGTGCATAAACTCCGGCGGACAAGAAACTGCTGACATAAAATAGTATAAAATATTTATAAATCCAGGAGACTTTTGGAGAACAGCTCAATGGCAGAAGGCTTCAATGTGCTTCCAGAGCGCTTGCATATCGGCCGTTGCGCTCCGAATCAGTGTGAGAGGGCTCACATCGCTTCTGAGCTTTATGCACGCCGTGCACAAACACATTGAGACATCAAACGGCTCAAATAGAATACTCTTACGTAATTGTCAACCCATGACGCTCCGAAATAACCATTGGGGCGGGAGAGGTTCCAAAGATCTTTGGAGGGGCTTGGATATCGGTCATTGTTGCGAAGAACGTTTTGTGAGTACCTCACTTCACTTCCGAGCATAGTGCACGGCGTGCACAAGCTATCTGGGACACTACACGGCTCGAAACGAGGAATTCAAAATATTTGTGTAGCCAAGAGGCTTTCTAATCACTAACGCGGCAGAAGGGGCTCCAAAGACGTCTGGAAAGAATTGGATATCGCTCAGGCTGGAGGTTAACGCTTGTGAGAGCATTAGACCTTCCTTTGGGGCGGTATGCATGGGGTTGATGAATTCTCCGAGCAACCAACTGCTCACAGAAAATAGAATACTTTAGTGATGGAGCCACGAATTTCATATCAGTAATGGAGCGGGTAAGCTTCCGATGAGCTTCCGACGTGCCTGGATATCGGTGGTAGTCGAATCCATCACATTGTGAGTGCTCAGACTGCCCCCGAGGGTTGTGCACTGCGTGCATAAACTCCGGCGGACAAGAAACTGCTGACATAAAATAGTATAAAATATTTATAAATCCAGGAGACTTTTGGAGAACAGCTCAATGGCAGAAGGCTTCAATGTGCTTCCAGAGCGCTTGCATATCGGCCGTTGCGCTCCGAATCAGTGTGAGAGGGCTCACATCGCTTCTGAGCTTTATGCACGCCGTGCACAAACACATTGAGACATCAAACGGCTCAAATAGAATACTCTTACGTAATTGTCAACCCATGACGCTCCGAAATAACCATTGGGGCGGGAGAGGTTCCAAAGATCTTTGGAGGGGCTTGGATATCGGTCATTGTTGCGAAGAACGTTTTGTGAGTACCTCACTTCACTTCCGAGCATAGTGCACGGCGTGCACAAGCTATCTGGGACACTACACGGCTCGAAACGAGGAATTCAAAATATTTGTGTAGCCAAGAGGCTTTCTAATCACTAACGCGGCAGAAGGGGCTCCAAAGACGTCTGGAAAGAATTGGATATCGCTCAGGCTGGAGGTTAACGCTTGTGAGAGCATTAGACCTTCCTTTGGGGCGGTATGCATGGGGTTGATGAATTCTCCGAGCAACCAACTGCTCACAGAAAATAGAATACTTTAGTGATGGAGCCACGAATTTCATATCAGTAATGGAGCGGGTAAGCTTCCGATGAGCTTCCGACGTGCCTGGATATCGGTGGTAGTCGAATCCATCACATTGTGAGTGCTCAGACTGCCCCCGAGGGTTGTGCACTGCGTGCATAAACTCCGGCGGACAAGAAACTGCTGACATAAAATAGTATAAAATATTTATAAATCCAGGAGACTTTTGGAGAACAGCTCAATGGCAGAAGGCTTCAATGTGCTTCCAGAGCGCTTGCATATCGGCCGTTGCGCTCCGAATCAGTGTGAGAGGGCTCACATCGCTTCTGAGCTTTATGCACGCCGTGCACAAACACATTGAGACATCAAACGGCTCAAATAGAATACTCTTACGTAATTGTCAACCCATGACGCTCCGAAATAACCATTGGGGCGGGAGAGGTTCCAAAGATCTTTGGAGGGGCTTGGATATCGGTCATTGTTGCGAAGAACGTTTTGTGAGTACCTCACTTCACTTCCGAGCATAGTGCACGGCGTGCACAAGCTATCTGGGACACTACACGGCTCGAAACGAGGAATTCAAAATATTTGTGTAGCCAAGAGGCTTTCTAATCACTAACGCGGCAGAGGGGCTCCAAAGACGTCTGGAAAGAATTGGATATCGCTCAGGCTGGAGGTTAACGCTTGTGAGAGCATTAGACCTTCCTTTGGGGCGGTATGCATGGGGTTGATGAATTCTCCGAGCAACCAACTGCTCACAGAAAATAGAATACTTTAGTGATGGAGCCACGAATTTCATATCAGTAATGGAGCGGGTAAGCTTCCGATGAGCTTCCGACGTGCCTGGATATCGGTGGTAGTCGAATCCATCACATTGTGAGTGCTCAGACTGCCCCCGAGGGTTGTGCACTGCGTGCATAAACTCCGGCGGACAAGAAACTGCTGACATAAAATAGTATAAAATATTTATAAATCCAGGAGACTTTTGGAGAACAGCTCAATGGCAGAAGGCTTCAATGTGCTTCCAGAGCGCTTGCATATCGGCCGTTGCGCTCCGAATCAGTGTGAGAGGGCTCACATCGCTTCTGAG
>VCMS01000281.1:0-71357 GCA_022539475.1 Gracilaria domingensis
GATAAGGTGGCGACATGACAAGGGGAGTGTACCCAAGAATAGGATACAGGTGGATGGAGGTATTGGACTGAGTACTGTGAAAGCAGTAGTGAAGGCCGGTGCAAACATTTCAGTTGCAGGATCTGCCATCTTTGGCTCGAGTAACCCAGCTCATGTCATAGCTGGTTTTCGAAAGGTTGGTTAGAGATAGTAGCATAAATTTATTGTTTATTACATTGTTACCTTTACGTGTTATCACGACTATATTCTCCGTCTCCATTGGAGATGTATTTCTCTTGTATGACAACCGGGAAAGGATGTGAGAGAACATAAATATATCCCCAGTGGACGCTGAGAGGGAGGATGAACTACTCTACGTGCTATCATTGTTACCCATCCGGTGTCGAGTGGTGACATATTCTTTTTTTGTCACAACCCACAAAGGATGTGACGGAAGAAGAACATGCCCCCAGTCGAGACAGAGGGTGAGCAACTCTAAGTACAATCACTAGTCCCTAGCTTGCCTCCACTGGCAATATCTTCCTGTTTTGCTATAACCATCGAGTGGGGTTATGGTGGAAGAGAAAAATATCGCCGGTCGAGGCGAGGTGGGTGGGGACTATGTGAAGAGGGGACAGAGAGATGGCGCTTAAATAGTGGAAGGTGCGGAGGTGTACAGTGGATGTTTTGGCGGGAAATGGGATGAGGGAAACAGGGACAATCATGGTGCTGGATATAGCCCGTGTGGTTGGACAGTGGGGGTGGACAGCACAGTTTAGCTCGATTGCACTGTATCGCAGCGGAAACTTCGATCCAACTACTACTTCTTCTTCTGAATATGTCGAACGGATACGTGAAGGATGAGGAGCTGTGGGTGCTGTTGGAGGGGAAGGAGGTACCGCAGACGCCGTCACCAAAGCGGGAAGAGGACGTGATTACGGCGGCTGGTCGGATGTCGCAGAAGAAGGAAGTGGCTGAGGAAGGAAAGAAGTGTGAGGCGAGGAGAGGGGATGGTGATGAGGTGGAGAAGGGGGTAGAATTGGAGGTGGAGGGGGTCGCAATGGAGAGAAGGGGTGCGGTGCATCTGAGTCAGTTAGAGGTTGGAGACCAGATAGAGAGTGGGGGCGGAGAGGGTGACAGGGAGATGCGGTTTGTGGGGGAGATGAAGGCGAGGGTGGGGATGTTGGGGTTGGTGATGAAGGAGCAACTGGACGATGGAATTGTGGAGATTGTAACGGAAATGGGCGGTGTGGTGCTGAGTGGGGGTGGTAGTGGTGTTTCGGTTGAGGCGATTTCGAGCTTGCGGAATTCGTTGTCGGTATTGGGAGTGGAGATGAGAAATCATGTGTATGGGATAGTGGAGTGTGCGGGAAGGGAGGTTGGAGAGTTGCGGGAGGAGAATAGGGTTCTGAACGAGAGGTTGGACGTGCTGGAGAAGGAGGTGAAGGAGCTGTGCAAGAGGCAAAGATTGGTGGAAGAGGAGAGGGTGAAAGGAGGTGTGGAGGGAAAGACGGAGAAGGGAAGTGTGGGAAGGGTGGCGGTGCAGAAGGGGTCTCCTGTGACACCGAAGACAAAGGGTGGTGGGGTTGGGGATGGGAAGAGCCGTCTGAAGAAGAGGCGTAAGGAGATGAAGAAGGTGGTGGAGGAGGTGCCGCGGGAGGGAGTGGGAGCTCCGGTGGTGACTGGGTTTAGGAGTGCGGCGGAGGTAGCGCGGACTGCGAAGGGGATTCTGAGGGGACAGGAGGAGAGAAGGATGGGAGGGATTTGAAGCCGTTTTGGGGCGAGGCGGGTATACGAGAAGGGGGAGAGTTGTGCACCTGACTTCTACAAAATGAACGCGTGATGGGCGAGAAATGGGTAAATAGCGGGGGTGGTGTGGACTGGGAAGAAGTGATGGGATGATTGAGGTGGGATGAGTTGCGATTGGCATTGCAACATGGGAGAAAATGGAAACGCAAACTAGCACGAGTGCAGTTTTGAGAGAGGGTCGCGGAAAAGAGTGAATGGGGTGGTGCGGCGAAGTAGAACCTCTACAAAAACTAGGGGACCCAAGCACTAAACTGCGCGAAATGGAATTTAATATTCCAAAATTTCTTAATTTTTTGAGTGCCAGCCTCTGCTACCCCCTCGCGCGCCCCAAATAGCCCCAAAACTAGCTTAGTTTCCAAAGCGAACAGACTATATTCCACTTTGCAGAACACAGACGATCAGAGCATCGATCTGATTTAAAACTGTGGATCTGTTATTCTGCCCATGAGAAAGCTGGGCTTGTTGATTGCTATTCTGTTCGTCTGCCTCACTCGTTTTCGAAATGGGTTTTCGAGATAACAATAATAATGGAAGCGCTTCACTGGTAGGAAACAAACCTTCATTACCAACAGACGCTCTTGCTGCCAACAGTTGTGGTGCAATACTAACACGGTTATGATTTGTTGCTCTATAGGCCGCTTTCGTTGCCTTGTGCATACTTTCGTTCGTGTCCGTTGCCCCACGCCTTATGCATCCAAAATTGAGAATATGGGTACCAACGTGTCGCATCAAGCGATGTATCTTTGTGTTAGGCTTCATCTTTAGATGTCTGCAAAGCATTTGGCCTAGTTCAAAGCATTCAAATTGGAGCTCTTCTATGTCCTCTCTCGTTCGAAAACGCTTCCTGGGATCCAGATTCATACCCATCAATTTTCTTTGAACACTTGACGTTTTCAACGCAGTCTGAACAAGCATGTCTTCATCAGGGTTTACAAACTGTGCTATGCCCATAAAGGCGTACCAAATGAATGGGCAGAGCTCTCTTCTTATTCTTCCAGACATCCCAGCTTGTTTTTCCCCTGGACCTGAAACAAATGGTGCAATGCGAGGAAGTCTTGATGCTCTTGGGGCATCTAGAATTCTCTGGTTGGCAATTATTGCAACTTGGGCTGCAGAAAAGGGGCAGTCGCGACTACTTCCGAGAATCTCGCAGGCGCCATCAGATAGGGCTCGAAAAGGACCGAGGTCCAGAACATGTAATGTGTCGAAGCCAATAGACTCGTACAAAGCAAACGGCGCTGTGCCGAGGCCATGGAATGCGGCAAGGGCGGGCGGAAACTCTTGTGCACTCACTGAAATCAGCTCTTGCCGTGCAGATCTCACAGCATCCTTGTAATGCTTGTCTTGAGTTCTATAATTTTGCCGAGGCTCTCTTGCTTTCAACCCGAGAAGAAGTTGGTTTCTTACTATCTGCGAGACATTGCGAGCAGGTGCACCTTCAGGGCTCATTTGTATTTTCATAACCTCACCACTTTGCTCAGCGCCTTTATCAGCAACAGAGGTGCTCCAACTCGCATTCGAAACCTTTTCTGGGACTCGAGAAGGCATTTTGCATAAGCTGCAGTCTTTAAAACTATCAGCGCTTTTAAGCGCAAAGAAAGCCCTTTCCTGTGGTTGATCAGCGACAATCATGCCAACACGGGGAAAGAGCAGACCGCGTTCAAAGGGGACCCCAACTGAAGACGCTCTAATCACATCTCGTAGGGCAATGAACAGAAATCTCTGAAACAGGTGAAGCCGTTCTCGCTTTAGCTCTACTTTCGAACATTCCTTTCCATGCGTATCTATACAGGGAGCTATTCCGATCTCGTGCCACTCTGTGGAGCGCCCGCGAATGTTTGAGAAGCGAACACGCATCGTATTCGCACTTTGTGATCCGGACTTTGACAGAGTCGTCCCGTCACAGTACAGATCGATGAGTACCACGCGAGCATTTCGTTGATCTCGGTGTTGCAAGTGATATCTCATCATTGCATTGGAATCCCATGGTGCGGAGAAAACTCTTTGTCTTAGATCATCATGAGATAATGTGAACGATTGCAATGCGCTTAAACCTCCAGCAGCTTTCAACTCATTCATCATTAGATCGAAAGCAGAGCGAAACACGCCCGTGTAATTGTCTCCAAGTGGAGAAGATATTTTAGTGCCCTGCCATCCTTCTCGCACAACAGCAGCTTTTCTTGCCTTCTCTACTAGATTGCAGAAGAGAACTGCCGTCGGGAACTGGTTGGTGACGAACCGAAACTGCTGGGGAACACGTAATTCGAGGCTGCTTACAAGATCCCACTCGGAAGCTATTTCTCCAGACGACATTTGATTGTTCGTGCAGTGGTTGAGCAAATCTTTGCACGATTCATTTAAGGAGGTAAGCAGCAATTGTTCATCTAGCTTTCGATTGTATAGTGGTTCTGATCGATCTTCAAAACTGTCGTAGAATTGGAACACATCATTCGAGACATCTTCACCAACCGCAACAGAACTTTCGTAGTGATCAACAAATCTTTCAGTATTTGCACCACCGTCTTGTACTGCAGGAGAAGACGCTAAGGGAGAGAAATATTCTTCGTCCGAATCACCACCCCAAGCATGAGAGCTTCTTCCATTTTCCGGCTCTGTTTGACTTAAGACGTCATGAGCAACGTCTCCCTGAGTCACACTAAGGGTTGAACGTGTGGCGCTTCGGATGACATTTCTTGAAATGGCGGTGAAGGTTTAATTTGTTTGCGAACGATCGACTGCATATACCGCACTTCAACATCCGGGAATGCGTGCGGTACGTTTACCGGCCGGACAAAACCCAGAGACGGAATTGAATCCCAAACTAACAGTACTTTGCAATATGTCTAACTTTTGGATCTTCTCCAATAGAATCGCATACCATTTGTTCTCAACAGCGCAGGAGCTGTTGTGTCGTGAAGCGCAAAGTCTGCTAAACTCATGATCCATATGAAACGAAAGTTCGGTGAGAAGAACATTTTGTTTCGCATTCTCATGAGAAGAGAAACCGGCGCTGTTTGACAAAGTCGTTCAGACTTCTCTCACACCAAACTGAAGAAGAGCATTACCAGTGCGTTTGACCCCGATTATTTCTTAAACCGTAATGACTCGCAAGCGCGTTGAGACCGTTACTCAAAGAGCCTCACAAGCTCGGAGAACAGGATTTCAGCAATCACCGAGTCAGTCTCAACGAAACAGGAGCGAACCCAATAATCTTACAGTCCGTGGTGCTTCTTTGAGAGGACCTCAGAACTCTCAGAATACGACACCCACAGCCTCAACGAACAGGGCTAGAGATGATCAAGGAATTCGAGCAACACTGTCTCGTACTATTCATGAAGACGATCTCCCAGTACTTTCCTCCTTTCGACACGCTCGTCAACATGGTTCTCGTCTGGGTATTGAACAGATTCAAAACGTAACCGGAGTTGACGGGGAGCGAGGCAATGTTAGGCAGTGTCCTCCTGACGCAGCTCAAGAACATGTAAGTGGGTGCAGGACTCTTTCAGAAGAACCCCGACAACCGCAGAGTGGAAATGTTTCGAGGCAACCACCCACAGTGGTAAGGCGATCCGCTATTGTAGATGCAATTGAGAGCTTTTCAAAGACAAACCGGGAGCACCTTTCAAAGATTTACGAAACTTTGGACATCTTCTGCAACTTATCCAGGCAGAGTTCAAACCGGTATATCAACGAAATATCACAGCTTCGAGTTGAGTTGCAACAGTTGAAAGAAGAAACAAACCGAAACGTCAACAAAGGGTTTCAAGCCATTTTGAATAAGTTAGAAAAACCTTTAAGCTCTCCAACAGGAAACAACACAGGAGCAGAAAAACTTCAAATGGTACGTTTAATAACTTTCGTGTTAGATTCGCGATGCGAACTTATCTAACGTTTTCAAATATTCTCGTTATGTGTAAGGATGCCGAGGCTTTATATGTACGTTGTTCATTATTGAATTGCAGTAACGACCACCAACTATCGCATGTCATTCTTACTTCTTCTTTTATATAGAAATACGTTCGATACCATTGCTGTCTGGAATTCCTCGACCCAAGCAAGGGCTCAAAGATGTTCGCAATATACGAGAGTTCCTCTCTTTCTGGAAGCGAGGAAGCACATGGTTCTGTACTGTTCGATGGGGCGGCAGCAATTGTCGGTGAGGCGAACGTAACTGAATTTCTACAAAGAACTGTTGAGGTGAAGAAGAAGAAAGAAAATGTTTCTGTTTTGGTAGGTGCGTTCGCAGACAGGGGACAAAGTCGGGCTCACGAAAACATTCGAAAGAATATGGTAAGTTGCGCTGTAAAGCGAAAACTTCTAACATTCTACGTGATGATACTGACGTGGTACCAAAGTTTTCTGCCTTTTGTGGCGCTACCTCTTATGAATGTCCATTGAATCCACGCTCCGCATCTTCTATTGAAGCGAGGAAGCTCTATGCCCGAGATCTTTTCAACGAAGGTACACATCGTGTTGACAATTCTTTCAAGGAAGCCTGTAAAGCTGCCTGTTTTGCTGCGCGTTTTGAAGCAGTAGCAACAGCTCAGTCCTCAAAAGCAAACCTCACAGGACATGTTTTGTTCCACGACCTTCCCAATTTGGATGACCTCTATCAATCTACGGAATCTGCTCAAATAAGTTTGTTTTCGTTGGCATTTGTATCCATTAAGGTAGGTTAATCTACAGGGGATTGTACTTCAATAATTATACTAACACTTCTATATCTCATATAAACGCAAAATGTGAGACTGCAGGTATCTAAGTCATTGCAGATGCTTGCTGGTCTGAGAGGGAGTGGAATCAATAAATCTCATGCACCGTTTTGGGCGCGTGAGGTTCTTGCCTTGTATACAGCAGCGTCTTCCATTGAGTCAAGTAATCAAGAAGAAAACGAAATCTTTCTTGATGATAATGGTGGTGTCGGATCAGGTTTGTGCATGCTTGAAGCTGTTGAGACTAATCATGAGCTCTCCGATAGTACGAAGAAACAAATGGATTCATTGACGAAGATGTAGGGTAAAGAGGTATATCGTAAAGAAGTGAATGCGTATCTAGCTTTTGTGCTCGTATTATTGTAATCCTATTTTACGCCATTTGGAATTGTTTTGACATATCTTACGTTCTCCAATTGTGGGTAATCCATTACATGACTTTTGCTAAAGAAAAGTCTCATTGGCACGTACAAAGTTGCATGTACAAGATGCGGAAAGGTGCACTTCTACGGGGCGTACATCAGACATGGTATGCTACCATGCCAAGATATGGTGCGCTATCGTGTCGACCACCTCTCGACGACACGTGCCAATTTGGCTTTTTTGGAGCCAGTTCTGTGTGTCTGGGAACAACGAAGTAAGCGCTGATGATGGGGTTATCATGAGCTGATTATATAAACTGTGTTGCCGATTGTTTCTTGATGTTCTCTGTTTGTGCGGATTGCAGTTTGGTTGCAGGTCGCAACTAAAATTGCAATCTGATTGCAGGACGCAGCTGAAATTGCAATTGCGATTGTGACGGAAGTCGATAATTGCAATCGGGATTGGGATCTTAAGGGGAGATTGCAATCGGCTGCAATCTGATTGAACCAACCCCTGATTCAGCGCGAGGCAAGAATGGCGAAAGTCGTGCTAGCGCAGTTTTTCAAACGAACAAGTTTCAACGCTCCATCTGGTGGCTTATGCCTTCTTCTTCAATGTGGACAACAACCTCTAATTCCTAAGTTGTAGTAAAACTTCTACAGGAAGTTTTCTCTCTTTAGGAAGGCCAACAGTCTTTGCGGATATTGTCTAATCAGCTCGGGGAGGCTAAGATTTTGCTTTGCAGCTATCTGGTGGCTACATACTTCATCAAGAAAAACTTACAGTGCGATTGTGGTGTAGGTGTGCACAAGGATGTCAAGCACGTGCTGTTCAATGTCCGCTCACAAACACATAACGTAGATACGAACTACCCACAGTTAGCCAAAGATAAGACTTAACAATGATAGACATGACAAAGCAATGGCCGCCAAAAGTTTTTGGCCTTCTTTCTTCTTTCTTTATTGGAGATTTTTGGCCTTCAGTAGGAGAGAGAGTTGCATAATATCATAATATTATTATGATGATTAGTGGAAGGAGCTCTCCAGCTACGTCGAAATAAGGGGTATCCTTCTATCCTGATAGCCCTACCAAGGGTAAAATGAATGAAGCGGTAAAGGACCATACAAGGGAGGAAGAAAGCTTGCGGGTCGAGAAATGCTAGCTCTTTTGCCTGTAACGAAGCCAACCATTCGTGATCACATTCGAAGATACAGTATAATCGGTCATTACGCCTTCCTTGGTAGCAATACGCGTATCTGAAAAATTTCAGGTACAAAGGTACAGGCGTCCTGATCCGGTTCGTAATCGTTCTCAGATAACCGAATACATGTGATCTCAAACAGAGCAACCAAATTTGTTTTCACTCCATTTCACTTCCTCGCGCACGGGAGTGCATCAGGAGATTAACTTGACACGACCATCACTGTTGACTAAACTTTGGGATATCGCTGGTAATAAGATTACAGCCTGTTGACGGTGCTGATTAGTAATTGGCGTACACCCAGAGTCCGATTGGCTTGCTGACGTGCTTTGTACTTTCTAAACTTGCAAATACTACTGATCAACCAAGTTTTTTTCCTTAATGCGTCAGGGATTTATTGTCCCTTTGGCGTTAAGCTCCAACTCCCATGCTTTGGGGAACACAGCGAAGCAATCAAGGCATCGTCGGGCCCGTCGTATCCCGAAGAAAGTTCAGGCTGCTCGTTCAGATGTCCTTGAACAAGTCTCTGAGGCGGTTCGGCTGTGGCAGATTCGAACAAACACCCCTCCAAATTGGATGCCAACCAGTTCTATCGTGCGGCGTTGCGAAGTAGCCAAGGAGTTGCATCTCAATACTCTAATCACAAAGGCCGGAGGTTATCGCCAGGTTCAACATCAACTCAACCTTCAGCCTCCTATTTCTGCGGCGCAGAACTATCAAGAGCGAGAGGTAAGGAAAATGGCGTTCTTGTTACGTTCAGCATGTGAGGCAAACGGATTTCCCCCTCCAGAAGATCATTTTCCAACTCGACATCAGATTAGGCGCATGGCGCCGATTCTTGCAAATCGAATTGCCTCGTTTCCAGGTCGGAGGGGTTATGGAAAGCTTGCTGAGTATATAAAGAACAATTCCTCTATGCTAGCTAGTCAGCTTTCCGAGTCAAACGAACCCCAAAGGGACATGCACGCGTGGGGGGTTTGGACTTCAACAGATTTTATTCTGTACAAACTCAAACAGTACCAGAGCCATTCGCGGATTATGCCTCGACTTTGTTCTCTTCCAAGTAGCATTGCTTGTGCAGTTCAGCGAAAAGGCGGAGCGGCGCTGTTTGCACGAGAGCAGAACATGCTCCTTGAGAAGGATGTGGACAAGATGTCCAGATATGCGTCATTAGTGAGATGGCTTGACAATATGGTTGCAGTTGACTCTCCAGAACTTCAGTATATTGACATGATACGCCTACAGTCAGAAAACCCACCTCCGTTTCCATCATCCCGGGAGATACACAAGTGGGAAATGGAAGCGAATTTGGCAAGGTGTGGGGGAAGGCGGTATCTTGCCCTTCGTCTCGGTTTTGCCCCGGAATGCGCCATGAAGGGCCTCCGAATGGGGCCGTTCTCCGTGCGTTTGGCAGCAGACCTTCTCGAATTCGCACTCTGCGAAGTGCTCGTCTCGGTTGATGGCAACCTTGCAATGCCGTCTATCAGCTACCTCCAGGAGAAAGGGAAGCTTGACCTAGCGATTGCAACTCAGATGTTTGGAGGAGAGGATGTTGTAGGACGACGGATTGGCCTAGTTCCTCAAATAACCTCGTGTGACGATATAGAGAGTGTTATCTTATGAAACTTGAATACCCAAGCTCCTTGGGAGATGATCGCTCGAGGAGGACGGAAAAAATATTCCCGTCTTCACAACGTGGTAATGTAGATACGTGTCAAAAAGGAATAGTTACGCATCCACCGTGGGATCCTTGATATAGTTTACGAGAGTGCTTAAGACCGCGGGTCAAGTACAAGAACCCAGTAAACTGGATACTGCAGCACACTTAAGAACAGAAGGAAAAGATTACGTCTAGCAAGATCTTGAGCTTGATGCGAATCCATGTCTCTCGATAGAATGATTCTCCTGTGTGATCTCATGAGGAAGATACCCATTGCTGTTGCCGAATAAAGTAGTACTGGATAGTACAATCTACGTACAAGGATCCCCGTTAACATTGTGAGCACAACACCGACAAACTTGTATCCCCTGTACGCAATAACATCCAGCCACGGCGTTGGGCGAGCATTTATAAGATACAAACCGAGCTTGATGATAAGGACTTCTAAGGTAAGCACACCAAGTCCCCTTGAAAAGTAGCGAGCCAGTATCTCTGCTTTGAACTTTTCTTGCATACCGAAAACAAAGCCGACCAAAAGAACGTATGTAAGAAAGGACATGACAGGTATGTACAGGTCTGGAGCATTGACATCATCGCGAGGAGGGAGATATGATGTAGCACCGTCGCTACCGGAAACTTCGAACTGCGCCGCATCCATTCCCCTCTGCCTCCCCCAAGTGCGATTCCTAAACGGAGCAAGCAAAAGTGCCAGCTTCTTCAACACGTACATGTGGTTGACGGCAAAATAATACTTAGGCATCTTCATGAAACTATTTACCCGTTCTTGGCCCTGCCCGAACAATTGATTTCCGTACCCCATTGCACCGGGGGCCAAGGTTTGAAAAAGCTGAGCACCGACGTTGGCTGCTGGAGCTCCTCCGGAAGCCATTTGCTGCATGCCTGCAAACACAAAAGCCATACCATTCTGCAAGGCCTGTGCCTGGGACGGCTGCTGCTGACTGATCTGCGGGTGCTGAAATTGAGGGGGTTGCACTGGGGGCGGTGCGCGTTGTGTGTGCTGTTCTGTTACGCTCAACGGTCGAAGATTGTTTTGTTGTGGAGGTTCGTAGTACGGAGGCTGAAGTGAAGTAGGGTGCGGCGCAGAAGTTAGAGGTACGAAACTTGAGGAAGTGTTGGTGCTGGGAATCGGAGGGCGTGCAATTGATTGATTGGGACTTGAGTGGTAGGCTTGTTGAGGGTTGTAGGGGTATGAGTTAGAGACAGTATCTGAAGCAGATGGGTACTGATGGGGAGCATAGAAGTGCACATCAGAGGTAGCATGTGGTCGCGAAATTCCATTCGCAGCATTCGGTACAGGTTGGATAGGGCCATTTGAGTACGAAGATGTAGTGGAAGGCGCACTTCGTTGCGGCGCGTACGAAGGAATGGGCTGAGGCTGGGGCGCCTTTCCCAACGGAACGAAATTTGAATGCTCTGCGCGCGGCGGCGTTTGCTGCGCGTCTTGATAAGTATTCGGGCGATAGTTTGGCGGATTGGATGGGGCGTAGAATGAAGAAGCGTCGCGCTTTCGACGTTGACCGCTGTGATCGTGGGAGCTGGTGTTGTTGTACATGATGACGCGATCTAGGACACCGACGAGGCGGAGCACCGCCGACAGAGAGCGCGGCGCAAAACTCGACGGGACCCGCAACCGGCGGGATTGGCGTACTCGGCTTTCACGGTGAGCGCCACACAGCAACCGTCGTTGATTGCCAGCTGACGGCGACCACAGCTGTGCTTGCTGGACGCGTAGTACAGCGGCGCTCGGCAGTGAGCGAGCAGCACGCCTCTCGCTTTTTGGAAACAGCGCACATGCGCCAGCCAGCTGTATCCCGTCCGCAGTAGCCGTTTGCCCCTGCGCTTTGAGCGGCACGGCGAATCACTGCACGCGACAGTTTGGCCGTCGTCAGTGTGACGGCAGCTTGTGCCTTCCTTGTACACCTTGACCCTTATTTGTGCTGCAGATACAGAGTAGCTCGCTCTCGAGAGAGGTGCCGTGCTAAACTTGGAACCGCTTGACGCACCGGCTCCTTGCTCCTGATCTTGATTGTGCCAGGCGTGCGTTCAAGTCGTTGTGTGTGCGCTTTCGCGTCGAACGCCGCTTGTCGTTGGCGAGGATGGCATGAGGCTATGTGCTTTTCCATTCATCTTGGTCGCCGTTTTGAGCATTGTTAGTTTGCGCCGCTGAGCTGAGATCGTTCAGTTCGTCTTTTCTTTTGACGCTTCTTTTTTGGTTTGCACTCATTTGGAGTGCATTCCGCGTTTTTGGCTCTTATCAATTGCTCTCGTAACACCTCGACATGACGTCTGCAAACCACAACTCTGATGAGCCGTTGAAGGCCATTATCTTCGCTGACTCCTGCAATGCCAATGCCGTACCCAACCTCGCCTCAGGTAAGAAGTTGCTCAACACATCAATTCTCACCTGGCAGCTTGCCGTACTCGCGCGATCCGGCGTCAAAGAGGCTGTCATCCTATCCTCAAAGCCCTTGTCTCATCATTACTCCGATCCGTTGCATCGGCTCCATGTCAATACCCTGTCGTCTTCCTCATGGAATGGAGAGGGTGATGCGTTGAGAGATCTTGACCGTCGCGACGATCTTCGTCCCACTGATGACTTTGTTTTGGTTACTGCTGGATCTGTTTTCAATCTCGATGTATCCAAGCTGGTTGATCAGCATAAGAAGCGACGCATTGAAGATCGTAATTGGCTTCTCACAACTGTGCTTCGTCGCGGCGCTGGAACTGCGTGGAAGGGACTGATTGCTGTTGTTGAGCGGCGAACTGGCACTTTAATCAAGTACACCTCCAATCATCGAACCGCCATATCCATCGATGTTCTCGAACACAACACTGGGCTACAAGACGGAGCCCAACTCGACTTCGTGTCAAACGTGCTAGACTGCGGCCTTGACGTATGTTCACCAGAGCTGTTACTAGAGTTTAGGGAAAACTTTTACTATGATCAAGTGCGGTCGTACATCAAAGAGAAGCTGGAGGGTGGTGAAGCAGAAGTGTTTGGGAACCGTATGTATGCACATTTCGTCGACTCCGCGAAGCGAGAATATGCGTCGCGTATTACTTCGCTGGCGTCTTTGGCGCAGGCAACGCTAGATGTGCTTAATGGCTGGATGTATCCGTATGAAGAGCATGTTTTCAATGAACACGCTAAGATCGGCCAGGCTCACCAACTACAGACAGCATACGTGGTGGAGAATTGCGCTGTGGGAGACAATGTGACTATTGACATGGGCACTCACATCGTTAATAGCGTTATCGGTAACAACGTCAAGATTGGCAACGACGTCACTATTGTACGCAGTATCGTAATGGACGGTACTGAGATTGCTGACCGCTCGTATGTCCGACGAAGTATTCTAGAGAAGGAATGCAAGGTCCTTGTGGACTCCATCATTCCTGACAATTGCTATTTTAAGAGCGGGTTGCGTGTTGGTCCGGCATGCAGTACGATACAAAGTTATTCTTTCTTTGCGCATGATGAGGATCAAACAACAAGACAAGACACTGATGAGGAAGGACACGAAGAAGAGGGAGACGGGGAAGAAGAGCACAACGAAGACGAAAACATGGAAGAAGGCGAGGGCGTGGTACACGGAGGCGAAGAAGAAGCGCACGAAGATGATGAAGAAGAGGATGCGGATTCTGGCGGCGATGATTTTGGCGAAGGAGATGATGAAGCAGATCCTGACAATGAGAAAGTAGACGATGTCATGGATCGTGAAGCCGACGTACATGAGGGTTTGGATGATGAACTCAAACATATGGTTGACTTAAGCCACGAATGGAGCGAAGGAGATGTGAGTAATGTCTGTGACGGACGTCTGGTTGAGTATTCCTACGCTGTTGCTCTGGATCCATTCTTCATCGAGTATCCGATAACTCCCAGTTACGAAAGCGATGAACGAGACGAACTGGAAGAGGACGATGATGAAGAAGACGAGTACGTAGATGCCGCCGACAGAGTCCTAGAACCGGATGAGGAAGGGGCAAATGGTGATATTGATGAAATTGTGGGTGGTTTGCATACCGTTAGTCTTGAAGAGGAGACCAATGTCAGGAACGACGACAACAGAATGGACGAATTTGTCAGGGAGGCGTTTGAAACCATAAGTCGTACCTTTGAGGAAGGTATCGATGTGGAGAATACAGCGCTAGAGATAAACTCGTTAAAGCTTGCGTATCACAGTTCTTTTGCAGAGACCCTGGCCGCGATTGCCATTGGCGTTGCTCAAGCAGTGGAGATGTCGGGGGAAAGTCCGGCGGGTCTTTATGGACGTGTCGTTAATGGCCTTGATAGGTTCAAATCCTTGATTGAATCGTTCACTTCCGAAGACCCAGAACACAATACGCAAACTGCGACGCATATGGCACGAGTATTGGGAGCAAATGGAACTTTGTTGATGTATATGTTCAAGGCCATGTTTGATAAGGACTTGCTTGAGGATGCTGGCATTCTCAACTGGGCTGCCAGAGAACGACGCGAATTTGAAGCAGGACACAAAGATGGCTCGCTTCTCCGGACTATGGCTGATTTTCTGGAATGGTTAGAAAAGTCTGATGATGAAGACGAGGATGATGAAGAGTAGAGGAACATCGGTTCTGCTGAAGATCTTCTCCTCGGAGCACAACCTGTGACCATAAGATAATGGCTTTGCTTCTGCAATCGTTCTATTGCATACCTTTCCGTTGGCTCACATGGAACTTAATCGTTACTAACTCGTTCTTAGATCCACAAAAGAAGCTGGGGACTGACAGTATCATGAGCTCGAGCATTTGTGGTTCTTTGCAGGGGATACTTCGATCCTGGGATTCGCTTCGGGGATCATCTATACACACCGTCGCGTACTGTATCTTAGGCACGCGATGTATCTTCACCGTTTTTTTCATATCGGAGTACGATTTTGAATGCCATCCTACATCGCAAGTAGAAAGGGCGGAAGTCTCACTCGCCCAACTATGCTTGGGGAGAGTGCCAAGCATGAGCATGGTGCAGCTGCGTCGATTTTGTTAACGATCAGAAGGCCAAGTGCAATTTCGGGCGGCTCAAGCGAGAACGTCGAGTAATCCATCATAGATTGATGATATCAATGACTGGGTTTCCATTTTTCGTTTTCGATATCTAACCGTAGTCTTCAGCTGTAACGAAAGGACCCTCTTTTTCAATTTCTATCATTAGAAACCACACCGACACCGCGCTTGATATCGATGCTCCTCTATTGATACGTAACCATTCTTTGACATAACTTTCTGTAACGACGAGCATCTTGGGACTGTACAAAAACATAAACTTTTCGTCAGTTCCTTGGTGAGCGCATGTATCTTCGAAGTAGTTTTCTTTCCAGCGCCGGTCCCCAGCTACTTGAAATGTAGGCGAAGCTCTTCTAACAAACCGGAGCTGAAGCGAGACCTGAGATAGAAGGGCCCAAGCGAGGCCGTGTAGGAGGAAATTTGCATTGGAGAATCAGGCTTTGGAGCACAGTTCTGCTGCTTTATTCAAATTCCGAACAAACTGGGGGTGCCTCTGCTGGTGTATTGAGTTGTTTTCGTTGCTCTCGGACATGTACTCTCGCCAAGGGGCATGTCAACGTTGTGTTCGACGAAAGTCAATCCCCGAAGAGTCCTTGGTTCGATTAGATTCTAACAAATCAATGCGATTGTAGTCCATACCCGGGGGGCGCTCCTTCTCGGAAAAATGATGGAATTAGGTTGAAATCGACTCCAGAGCATAGGGAGGAAACTTTCCTCAGGAAAGAGCGCTATCATCATGATGTACGACAGTACAGTAGTGCGCGAGTTCCCGGGGTTGTTCGACTCGGTCCTCGATTGAAAAACAGCTCGTCTTTATGAAGACAAAACATTGGGTCAGACCATGGTTCGACTACTGACGTCTTTACTATTCGTCCGTCATACATCAGACACCCAATTCATGATGAAGATAACTTGGAACAAGATTTCCCCGTACAGGAAGTCTTTGGGCACGAAAATATTTTCTTCGAGCAATGATACACCGCAGTACAGAAAGAAACCATGACAAATCAAATATGAAGGCGTAGCAATCTTGGTGCTCAACAGAGTTGAAATGAAAGATAAAAAGTCCGTCTTCTCATCAAATTCGTACACATGTCGAGGGCAGAACGTGCATGCACGGCTCAGATATGAAACCCATGGGACTTGATTTCGTACAAACACCGTTGCGATTACCGCATAACCTGGCGAAGTATCTTCGATACCCTTGCAAAGCGTTCGCAGTTCGGACCTGACTGCAAGCGAAGTACTCAACTTTGCCTTTCAGAATTTGCCTTGTTGAGAATCGCCGGACGCTGCAAAGGCTGCAAGGACATCATCTATTCCATCCTCCAACCGAGTAGCGCGTTCAGGCCGTTTTGTCAATCCAAATCGAAGAATTCTTCGCACCTGATCTGCTTCGAGAACGACCACTTCTATCCTATCGCCTTTTGACACAACTCTTCTCGCATCCGGAAAGCGTTCCTCTCCATTGACTGGACTCACCATCATTTTTGAAACATGCAGAACCCCTTGAAAACCACTATCTGTTTGGACCACGGCGTAAGACTGTCTAACTTCTATCACTTTGGCGTCAATCTTTACACCAAGCTCCAACTCCCCAGCAGCTTCAGACACTAGTTTACAAGCTCGTTGCGCAGCTTCCTCGTTCGGAGCCTCCACAGAGACGACTTGTTTCCGCGGGTCGTACCAAAGCTTAGAGTCTGTTTCTTCTTCTATATCTCTCAAAATTGCTGCCCGGTCCCTGAGCAATGTTCGCACGCCGTTTCCCTCTACAGGTACTTCCGCGACTCGTGGTGCATGCTTGGGCATACTCTGCGCTTGCTGACCCTGCATATGATCCAAAATGTGTTCATGTGCCTCTCTTGCTTGAGATAGTGCTTCCCTCAAAGTACGCTGAGAAAGACCCTCTGGGCGCTTGGTGTCCAGTTGACAGGTAGTGACACCATCCCTGGTGCCCGTGACCTTCATATCCATCTCACCATAGTGGTCCTCCACGCCTAGAATGTCCGTAAGAATAATTTCCTCGTCGCCATGCGTTACCAACCCCATAGCCACCCCAGCCACATCTTGCGTAATAGGAGCTCCCGCATCGCGCAGTGCCATGGAACCAGCACAGACTGCAGCCATAGAACTACTCCCATCAGAGGCTAACACTTCTGCGGATACTCGAAGGGCATACGGACAAGGTTCTAGGACAGGAGCAATTGCATCCTCTGCAAGCGCCCCATGGCCGATTTCTCTCCTACTCGAAAAAGAAGACCGACCGCCAGGCTCCCCGGTAGCATATGATGGAAAGCTGTAGTGAACGAAAAAGGGCCTTTCGTCCGCTCCATCAATATATTCTTCAACCTTTGCCGCTCGAGCGAGAAGCCCTATAGTTGCATGAGCGAGCACTTGCGTATCGCCTCGTTCAAATAAAGCAGAACCATGCACATCGCCCGATAATACAGCAGCTTCCGCCCTCAGAGGACGTACTTGAGAGGGCATTCGTCCATCAACGCGAAACCGGTCATTGAAAATCTTGGACCTAAATGCTTCACGTGCGGCCGTATCTATGATATGAGAAACGTGAGTGGGGCTATATTTCTCGTACTGATTGAGTATTTGCTGTTGGGCAGTTGTCAATGTATGTGCTCGGTGCGCTTTTCCGGGATGATCCCTGCACTGAACGAAGGCTTTGTTATATACCTCGATTGCGTGTCGATGGATTTCATCCATGACTACTTCGTCTGGGATTGGTAAAGATTTCGATTGCTGTTGCTGCTGTGGGTGTTGTCTTGGGAAAGAAGATAATCCCTCCCGCTCCCGTAGTTCTGACAACATTTGATGATAATCCTTCTGCAGCTGAACCAGTGGAACAGCAGCTTCTATGGCCTCTCCTACAGCATCGCTCACAAGAGAATCTTTTGCAATAGCTGCCTGGATCGAAAGGCAGAGAACACTTTGTCTTTCATTAATGGCAACAAACGTAGAAAGCTGCGCTCTTGATGCGACAGGCTCAGCTGCGAACGGAACGAAGCGACCATCCACATACGAAACGCGTGCGGCTGCAATGGGTCCACTCCAGCTTTGTAGGCCTGCGGTGGCAGCAGACGCAGCATTGACAGCAAGCGCGTCCAAGGGCGGATCTGAAGCGCGCCGGGTTCCAAAAACGTTTACGCAGACATGTGCACCAGGCGTTGCAGGGCGTAATGAGCGATCAATTAATCGAGCTGTGATCGTTTCTCGAAGGGCTGGTTGTTGCTCCTTGCGGCTCCATGTGAGGGGAATCACTCCAACAGCTGCAGCTTTTGAGCGGAAGTCAATGGTGAGGTAGGAGTCCGGGGTAGCGGTGGCGAGTATAGTAGCGTCGGCGCAGCGGAGGACTGTTGATGAGGGAGCCAGGCGTGCCAAACGGTTCGTGGACAGAGAGAGGTTGGACGTAAGTGGCGAGTGGGGGGATGAGAGCTGCACCGATACGCCTGCGGCACGAGCTGCAGTGGTGCGACCCCACATGAAGATGATCGCGAGCTTGCAGGAGTTGCTAATTGATTCATAATGGGCTGACGAACGTCATTGTGCTGGCGCAGTTTTTGCCCAGCTGGCGCAGCAGTGTGCACGGTGGCAGTGCCACTGCGCAGTACTGTAGTTCCGTATCCCCATGCACGCTGCGTGAGCAAATAATCCATTATTATTCTTTCCTTCTGGCCAAGACCGTTCTTCTGCTGGTCTGCACTATTGTTGACTTTGCGCTACACCTCCCCAGAGTGGTCGAGTGCTGTCTTCCTCCAAATCTGAGTTCTTAAAACCACCGAACACCTCAATGAAGTCAGCGAAAGAATGGCCAGTGTGGCTGTACGTTCCAAACCTCATCGGCTACATTCGCATTATCTTGTCCATAATTGCCTTTGCCAACTACCTTAAACCACGCGTGTTTTTCACATATTACTTCACCGGTTTTGTCCTGGATGCTGCTGATGGACTTGCCGCTCGCAAACTAGATCAACAGTCCGACTTTGGAGCACAGTTGGATATGCTCACGGATCGTTGTGCCACCGCTGCGCTACTCCTGGTGTTGTCAAAGCTATATCCAGCCCATGCGTACATCTGTTACTCCCTTATATTTCTTGATGGATACTCACATTGGATGCAGATGGTGGCTGGTATGTGCGCTGGTACTGCGTCACACAAGCAAGCTAGTCGCGGATGGCTACTTCAGCTGTACTATTGGCGCCCTTGTTTGACGTTTGTTTGTTCGTTGAATGAGATGTGCTTCCTTATGCTGTACATGCGGGCGTTTTCGAAGGGGCCCGAATTGTTTGAAGCGCTTTCACTGTACGGGGCTATCCTGTGGTGCGCTGTTCCTGTTTGTATTGTCAAGCAGATCATTTCTTTGCGGCAGATTGCTTCCGCCCACGCAACAATAACTGATGCAATGGTCATGAAGGTCTGCAATGAATCTTTTGAATGATTCCTTGGCTTGAATTTTCGCCCTTCGTTGTATCTAGTTCCTAACTGAAAATCTTGTGCAACAGTGCCTACTCCCATGAGAAATTATATGCATGGAAGCAATTGACCTAGCTAGTACGTTATGTGCGAAACTTCGAAACAGAAGAAAACGTACTCGTTTGGCACTTCAGCGTTATAAAATAACTGTAACAAACACAGTATTGCAGTGTATGGACGACAAGTCATCTTCTCATCTACAATCACAGCAGAAACCGGCTCGACGGTTGGCATGAAAGATTCTTTACTGAATGCGCCAAATGTCATTGAGCATGCACGAAGACTTTCGCATACCCGCGATTCGCAAGTCATCTACAGCACACTAAAAGCCCTCCTTTCGACCATATCCGTGTGCGAGCTGATGTACGCCACGTGCAGTGTTAAACACAATGATACACATACCAACGCCAATCGCCAGATTTAAGATGCGATCCGCTCTAACATAATGCACAAAGTACATGACGACAGAATTTCACAAGTCAGTCACAAGCATGTTTGGTTGATTAAACACTAAAACGTGCTTTCCTGATCAGCATACTACCACCTCGCACAGAAAACGGCAGTCGGGCGGCAACTTCCATATTTCAGTGAGTCTCGAGCTCGCAAACTTACCGACCAGCCTGAAAGGTGAATTTCCCCGTGCGCTTTGCGGCCTGGAACTTCTTGATCTGATCATGTACGGTGTTTGGACCGCTGAACATGCCCCCAGAACTTCCACCCGACTTCGCGGCCTCAGACATGTTGACAATTGAAAGAGAACAATGGATGTGCGCAGCAAAACAGTGGTTCGTCTAGAGGACTCCGGAATCGACGGTTTGTGCGCCTCCGCTTTTTCTCGGGGATGTGACTTTCATGGCAAAAGACAAACTCTGGCCGTGCAGAAAACAGAGCATAAAGGAGCACACGTGTCCACGAAGTGTGAACGTGTGGTTCAAATCTGGAAATTTTCGCGTAGAGTTCATGCTATCTCCGAGCTTTCAGAAATTGAACTCCTCTCATAAAGGCCTCGTTCGTTCGTTCGTTCTTACCAGGGTGTCAGGCCCGGTCTTAACAAGAGTCATACCGTATCATACGGTCGCCATGATGGCGTATGACCCTACATGGCAATGCTGAGGTCTTCTCTCTCGCCTCCCCAGCAAATAGGAAGCTCGCCCGCTCTCGCTTGGTACCGTCGGTAGTTCGATGTTGCAGGGTAAGGCTTACTCCTATGACTTGCATGGTGGTTGCTGAATGCACCAGAATCTGTAACACTTCTCCATCCTATTCACAAGCTACCAAAGGTACAAGTTAGCAGCCTGCTTCGATTCGCCGGAGAATGCAGATTCAGGAATTGATGCACACAGAATTGGGCGCGCAGAGCGCAAGAGCGGGCCTAGTTGTTTCGATGAAAACAAGGAAGTGGTACAGTGTGGTTTGGTCTCCCATAATTCTTCACTCCGATAAAGAGGCACTCTTTGGTTCACAGTAAGCTTCACCGTTCTTGATCTGTCCTCGTGACACTGAAAGCAAACTCGAGCAAAGAGTTTGTATCAAGTGGCGGTCCTGAACTATAGAATCATGTTTGCCTTCAATACTGTGATTAATCGCACCTGGGGGAACGCTCGGAATCACGTTCGCGAGCGGCAAGAGCGAGGCACTAATACTTTTGCATGCATCTAATGCAGCATACGCTGCTAAAATAATCCAAATTGACGGCTGCGTGTACAATACCTGAGCAAGAAGCTCCAAGCAATCTGAATCAATCGCAGGGTTTTGTTGATGTACACATTCGTCTAGGAAGCATTCAGCGATGAAAGTATGATACATGGCCCTCTCAGAAAGCTCATTATCAGAAGCTTCATCAATCGCATCTGTGAAAAGAAAAATCGTTTGCCTCAGAAGCATTATGCGTGTCTCTTGCGAAACAGAGACGGGCATCTGGCGGACGATACATTTTGACATGTTTGCAGTCTGCACCCTGAGTTCAGCATCATCCTGATCTCGTAACCACTTGTTATCGTAAATCTCGGAAAAGTCAAACTGAATAGAATGTCGAAGCTCCGGCATCATTCCAGAGACATCAAGTCCGCATTTCAGCAACGAATTAAGAAGTGCTCCAGGTAAACTGTTCCACTGCAGTACTGTTCGACCCAGATCGTTCAAGGCCATGGAGAGCATCTTCATGTGCTTTTCTGCATCCCGACATCCTTGCAATTTCTTCGCGAGTTTGGAAAGTATGTCTAGTTTTGTCATCAACTGTCGTTCACGCTCCGGACCTTCCAAAGAATCCTGGACAAGCCATGAGACAAGTCCATACCTGGAGACTAACTCGAGGGCCAAATCAAGATCACGGTCTCGCTCCACAAGCGCTGATAGAGTCCTGAACGCCGCGAAACTCAACGAAGAGTTGAACAAGCTCTTCCTCATAGCAAACATGAATATAGTGTTGATCATTCTACGCTTTCTCAGTACAAGAACGTCTTTTCTTGTGCGCACTCCTTTTGCTAGTATTTCAAGAGCAAGCGAACGCGTTGGTAACAACTCATCGCCTGCCGTGCCGCAGTTAAGGAGATGATATAAACCCAAGCAATCATTGACATCAACTGTTGGCGAACGCAAGAAAAAAGTTGTTACAATCTTGTTTGCCGGATGTCTAGGGTTGAGCGCCACACCGAGCGTTATCCGAAACCATACGATGAACAAGGGAAGGCATCGTATCAAAGGTTCAGTTATTGAATTTCGCAGTAGTTCCAGAAAGAACACCAACTGCTTCCTGTCCTTATAAAGTGCAGCTGCCGCCCCTTGCGTTTTCATTTGACCAGAACCAAGCAATCTACTAAACAACTCGAGGCTCGCGTACGCTAAACTTCGAGTGGCTTGTTCATGTGCAGCCAGTCCTGTAAGAGCTAGGCCGAGAAGCCCCTCGCGCACCACATAGTTAATATCAAGAACTGGCTGTGATGGTCTTTCAAGGGCTTCACCGCACCCTCGCAAAAGAAGCTGTAGAACGAATTTTGCATCAAGAAATGTCCTGGTCCCGCCGGTGGCCTTGACATGTTCACGCAGTCCTTTGGCTTCGGCTTCCGGCGAGAGCAAGCGATCGCACGCATCTTCCAGTAATCGCTTATCGAAAGAAGGAAGAAGATTCGAAGCGTTGGATTGCCAATAACCGCGGCGAACTTGCAATGACAACTCCGAACGAGATGATAACAGGCGGATTGCGGTTATTCTGTCCATAATATCTCGAATGAGCCCGTCGCCAACATTCGTAGAAGCATTGTAAACTGAAAAGCACGACAAGACCTCTTCTATATTAAGGAGGCTGTCCATGATTTCTTCAGATAAGTTGGTCTTGTCCATTCGGTTCAGTGCTGCTCTCAGCAGGTTTGCTGTGCTATACAACTGTGCATGCGAGGGGGAATTGATGACCTGCTGTTCATTGCCCGTCTGCTCAAAACTTGGAGGGAAATCATTATCCAGACTCGCCCCAACGAGGGATGCAAATGATTCTTTTTCTTTGCACAAAAGGGTTATGGACTCTTTGGCAACTTCATCCACCAGAGCATCCAATCCTAGAATTTCTGATACACATGAGCAAATGAGTTCATAATGATCAAAAGACAACCGCTCCGTGTCATGGAACGGTATTCCGAAGAACAGTCCATTTCTATACTTCACAGCAAAATGTATCAAATTCCTTGCGACGTCCAGTAGCTTGCCTTCCGTGACACTGGAGTTCGACACACCAACAGACGAGAGGTGTTTCCGGGCGCCCACAAAACTTAAGATACAGTTGAGCAGTTGAAGTACAGAAAGTTCAACTAGTCTTTCAGGAGTCGTTGCAATCGATTCCACAAAGAGTCCGAAAAGTTCGGTGATCGTCTGGTTTGCTGCAACCGACTCCCATTTTATACATTGCTCTGTGACGAGGATATTATACCATAGAATCCACATGAACTTTGGAAAGTTCCGTGATGAAACCCAATTTTCCTTCAATGCCTCCAAAAGTTCCTTCGCAGACGAGATATCCAAGATTACATGTTCACCAAGTTTTCGGACAGCTCTGGCTACAATCTGGTAATTCGGATCGCCTTCTCGAAAGTTCTCTGATTGTTCGACACAGTCCAAGGCCTTGGCTATGTGAAGCAGAGATGATCTCCATTTGAGATCGTCAATTCCGCTTTGTGGAAGACTGGACTTTCTCTCCAGAAATCTCTGAAGCAGGACCAGTAACGGAAACGACAATGGCCGACCGGCGCCATCAGCCCAGGTCAGAACGTGCTCTATAAGGGCTCCCGATAAGGCAGGAAAGTGAGGGAGAAGTCCGGCAAGCTGGGCGGAGCAATGGATTGATAACGAAGGAAGGAAAGTTGCCTTTAGGTGCTTAATATTGTTAAGGAGGAGATAGCTAAAAACTGAAACAGAAGGACAACGGTGCTTGCTGAGATTGTACAAAACCGCAGTACAGAAGGCCATTCTTTGCTTCGAAGAGGAGTCGTTGCCACAAGCTTCCAGTATCCTAATGCAGGATGCTATAATCTCTCGAACTGATTCTTGATCCCATTGTTCACCGTTCCTTATGGAAGTAATGATGGCTGCGCCTAGGCAAAATATTACCTCCTTGGACTCCTGGTGCTTGCCATCGTCTTGTGTGAGTTCGAAAATGAGTGCGGGAAGAAGCATATCACGGAACTGAGTGGAACTCGTAGTACGAAATAGTGCACTCAAAAGAACTACGAAATCTTTCTTAACCAGCGATTGCCTCAGGGACCTTAGCTGTTCCTCAAACGTTTGTCCAGATATTCCTTTGGCGCAACAGAGTTGCAGAAAGAAATGCGGTAATGCACTGGTTTCTAAGTCCGTACGTAAGAGATCGCTGTTGTGGTATGATCCCAATGCCTCACTCCCGAAATCCCTCCAAGAGTCCCACGAAAGTTCTAAGGCTCGTAGCTCAGAGAAAGTTCTGATATCTTCGTCATGATTCGGAGAACTGTTTAGGAAGCATGAACACAGTGACGACAGAAGCGCGAACAGGGGTGTTCGTGGATAAGTCCCAAGGTTAGGCAGTAACTCTCGAATATATAAGCATGCCTTGATAACTTGCTCTTCGTTCCGGATGTCTTTCACAACACTATTAGAACTCCACCAAAACAGATCGGTCGAAACAAACCTGGATACAGAATTCATTAGTGAACAGTTCCTTTCGGTGTTAGAACCCAAGACAGTCAGAGATGCTAGACTAAACCCAACAAAGCGAATAAGCGAAGTTTCAAAGATCTTCTGCTCAGACTCTGACATTCCTTGCATAGGCTTTTTCGCTTCTTTAAGCTTGCGAATACGTATTAAAGTAGCCACGAAAAATAAGGAGATCGGAGGAGAAGTGCATTCGCTAAGGGATACGATCAAATTCAACTGGTCGTAAAGGCCGTAGGGATTTGCCAGAGCTGTACAAATCATGTTCTCCAGAGCATTGACACAAACTTCACATTCCTTTCCAAGGCCAGATATGACGGACAAGAACACTTCCACTTCGTACTTTGTACCCTGAGGAAACAGAAAGGAATGGCATAATACATCCCTGCATAGATGCCATAGTCTATGTGACAAACGTTGATCATTTGAAGCAGATGCTTGTAAGACCAATCGCGAGAAAAGCTTATGGTTCACTACCATCATGACTGTTTCTTTCGGAGCCACTCGAAGGCCCGCTCTGATGGAATTCTCCGCCTCTAGAACGTTGCCACCACTCTTCACCACTGCTGCATTCATCAAGATCGTTTTGCGCTTATCAACTTTCCTCGCGAAAATCAGTTGATATTCAGCAAGAAGTTTGTGGACTAAGGCGTCCCCTGACGTCTCGTTTCGGAGGTTCTGCTTGATAAAATCTACGGAAGGTAAGTGCATTTCGGGGTTCTCCAAGTACTGGTCGTTCTCCTGAACAATACGGCAGCATGAAAGGGTGAAAAGATGTCCAAAATGTCTAACGATCGAAGATTTGTGACTTAAACATTTTTCGAGAAAGGTCTGTTTGCGGAGTATGGGTGGAATGGTGTTGATTCTCATCAGACTTGCGGACAATATTGAACAAAATGAAAGCCACTTGGTGGAAGGCTGTGGGTCTAAGCAAAGAAATGGGCCGTTTTCAAGGAGAAGATTTGACAGACGGGGTTGTTCTTCAATAGCCTGCACACCGAAGGAGGTGGCTACTGAAGAGCCCTTGACCAGCCCTGTGGCAAGCAAAGAGTCTGCTGCTTGTTTCAGCAAAAAGCCATCAACGTCTCTCGCAAACGCATTAAAAAGTCTCCCAGCCGTATGACGAAGAGCCTTCTGATCATCCTGAACCTGTGCGGGCGCAACAGATAGGGACGGTAGCTCAGTGCTTGCAATTTTGGCCAACATGACGCACATTGGGGAAGCAAATGTTTTGCGTCGCACATGTTTTGGCATAGCTTCAAAAAGGTGCTTGTGGAGTGCTAGTAGATAGTTTATAGAAGCAATAAGTTCCCGCTTCTGAACGTAGCCAGGTAGCGCTGGTTTCGCCTTTTGAGCAGCGGTATTTGTTTTCGACGACGGTTGCTCACGTGCAGGAGACGTTTTGTTGGCTTCTTCGGCAGTGCGTTGTGTGATAGTGCTCAGACATGATATAAGTATGTCCCTCGCGTTGAAAGAAAGTGCAAAATGCACGTCGCGCTTTGAGCATGTGATGATCGAAAACAGAAGGTCCAGAAAGGGCATCCGGCAGTAATTGTTGCCCTTTGAGCACAGAATAGAAGCCAGACGCTTGGCAGAAAACAGGTACTTGTTGAGTAGTTCCTTGGCCAGAAGAGGATGGCACATGGCGGTCAATCGCAGCAATTCAAGTGCCTTCCTCGCACATGCTCGCTTGTCCTTAACCAGAACATCGATCATGAGCGGAACTTGCGTCCTGACGATGCTTCGCACAACCGACCGGACATGCTCCAGAGCATGGGGAGGGTTTTCGGGTTTCAAAGAGTAGCGAACGATCTCAATGAGACACTCAATGGCAACGGAAGCGACGGACGGGTCGACGGTGACGGTTCGCAGCGAATTGAAGATCTCCGCGGCGCGAGGGCTGTACGAGACATAGGCTGCGATAACATCGGGGGGTTGTTCGGACTTGGCAAGAGCAAGAAACTTGTGCAGGGCGGTTGAGGCAGTAGCAAGCGCGGAGGGGTCCTTCTTCAAGGCAGCCTCGCTCGAAGCGCGGCCGTGTCCGATAGCGGCAGTTATCTGTTCACAAAACTGGGCAGCGTCGAAGGTCAACTTGAGATCGTCGACGTACGCCATTTCACGCTTGCGCTCGCCGGCGCGAACTGCCAGAGCACAAGATGAGGTGAACAACAACGCAACTTTGCTTGCGGGCGACCGTCGCCACCGCCGGGAATCCCGACTCGGGATCAATCACTGTAATGCTCCCACGCGGCTTACATCGCGTTCGCGGAGTAAACACGACTCGTGCTCGCGCGGGCCAGCAATGCAGCATGACATGCGTGGAGCGAGCACGTGCCACGGCGCATTTGTCCAGGAGGCTGATCGTTGCCAACGCGGCAGCGCTTCTCGGATAGCGAACGGGCGAGCCGCGCTCGAGAGCGCTCGCGTTCGAGAGCGCTCGCGTTCGAGAGCGCTCGCGTTCGCGCAGTAGTCTTCGACACTGAGCGTCCCTGCAGTGGAAGCCGCCAACTGTTCAAGCACGCTCCGTTTCGTCGCTGCGACGGGGCTTGTTTGCCTTCGCGCACTTTGCGCGTGGCTGCGCCTCGTCGCCTCGATCATGCCCATGCGGAAACGAATTCTGTCCGCGCTTCGCCCCGTTTCGCAGCGTTCTTCGTCGTGTGGCACTGCGTCGTCGCCGCGCGCTTCGGACGCCAGCGCTTCGCGAAAGCTTCGCCATCGGCGTTCTAACAACGACCCTGCTGCCAAGCCCATTCCGAAACCTAATCGCTCTGGCGCGCTGCAGAAGATTGTTGGCTTTGCTTCGTTCGATAAGAAACAGCAGTCACAACTTCCACAACACAAGCTCGAAAAGGGCCGTTCTCAGCGTCATGTTACCCCTGATAGGATCGTTCGCCCTATCGCGGCTGGTCCCAACGGCAGCTCACTCTGTGCACCTCATGAACCCCGCGTGAATGATGGATATGTGTCGTTCGTTGTGCCCTCCAACTGGTGTACTTCGCACATCGCCGATTGCTTTTCGCTCTTTTGCGGCCCGTGTGTTGGTTATGTGCGTGCGGTGCACGCCAATCTGGCGTCCACTGCTCTGTTAGACACAGCGCGGCTACAGATCATATCCGAAGTCGCTGCCCTTTCGTCGCCCGTGTTCATTTCAAACAGGGAGATTTCTGTTGATTACGTATCCGCTGGAGGCTTTGGGAAGGGCGTTGCCGCCTTTCACCATGGCTTCGATGTGGGCGCTGTTGTGTTCGCTGTATGTGGACCTTACGAACATCGCAAGCAACTTCTTAACGCCGTGGAGGAGCTTCGACGAACAGCAAGGGTTCTTGCCGTCCCGGCGTCCGCCATGCTCGCCAGTGACATGATTACGTCCCATCAATCCTACAGAACGGCTGATACTAACTGTCGTATGCAATGACCCTCCCGTCGGCTGCTTGTCATGAGTCCTAATGTGCATCTCTTCGTTGTGAGGGCCAAAGCTCTCAACGATATTACATTATCTACCGCCGATTCCAACTAACTTTAATTTAACTACAGTCAAGAAAGCGAACTGCTAAAGCTAAAGCTACTTGTATTCACTCCCGCGCTGTAACGGTACACCAGCGGTTCACAGTGCTCCTAGCGTTGCTGCTTCACAACCATATAGGGTTGTTCATCGCCAGGCAGGCCCGCGGGTTAATCGTCAGCTTCTTTCGAAGAGTAGATATGTTACTCTCTGTAGATACTGTGCCTGTCAAGGCGCCAAGATCTCTTCGCTCTTTCTACCTTTCTCGAGCTCATGAGCCATAGGATCGGTGCAATTCCCATTATCACCCGCAAAACAAAACCGGTTGTTCTTTCACGAAACACGTATCAGTAGCTTACATAAAGCCTCATCTGCCACAGCGTCTGTTGTGCTCACGCCCATTCCCTCATCTAAATCTCGTGTTCCAGCTCGCTGTGCAAGGTATGGACTTCAGCAAAGCCACGCACGCCATTGTCGTCTGCGGTCATGCCGTATACCTTGGAGGACGAGAAATAAGTCCCATTGCGGCAACGGATCCGTCAGAATGGGCCTTGCAAACGTTCCAAGTGCAGGAGACTTCCCAGTTCATTCTACACATACGTCGCGGGGTGGAACTGGCAGCTTCCGATCCTTCGAGTCTTCTTATTTTCAGTGGCGGGCAAACCCGTAGTCCACATTTTCTGTCTGAGGCACAAGGATATCACGATCTCGCTCTCGTCCACCGTTTTTGGGGATTTGAACAAGTAGCATCGCGTACGACAACGGAAGAATTCTCACGTGACTCTTTTGATAACGTTCTGTTTGGAATCGGCAGATTCTATGAATGTACAGGGCGCTTCCCTTCCAAACTGTCCATCATTTCGTGGCCATTTAAGCGCGCCCGCTTTCTCTTTCACGTCAGCAGCATTAACTGGCCGTTGTCACGATTTGTGTTCGAAGGAGTGGGAAAACCTTCAGATGAAGAGAATGCGGTACGCGCAGAAAGCAAAACGCTTCAGATATTTCGCAACGATGCTGCGGGTCAAGGTGTAGTTCTAGGAAAGAAGAAACAGGCACGAAACCCGTATAAAAGGCAGAATGGATATGCTGTAAGTTGTCCCTTACTGACAAAAGTGCTTGAGTGGAACGGTGTTGATGAACTTCCTCCCGCATCTGTTCCGTGGATCATGGAAACCAAGCAGGAAGAGAATTAGGGAGCATTACAAACTTTACTTCTTCTTTGATGGTCCTAGCTTTGTCATGCCAAAAGTCTCGGAGGAGGGTATAGGTTGTGAGACTCTGATCCCGTGACCATGTGTGCCTGCATAGCATAGATAACGACAATCTCGCTTCGAACATCCGAGTTTGATTCTGAGCGTCGTCAGCAGCTTTGGCTGCCTTACGTTCTTTGCTCTGAGCGATGTGCACAGGCACTGGAACTTCGAAATGAAAACGTTCAGTTAATGTATAATGTGCCGTCTTTTGCTAGTTTCTTGAGTACATTTTGATATATCCTTTCGATCAAGGGGGATCCCTGGCAGAGAGTTTACTTCACGAACCTGAATGGAACACTCACTATGCGTTTTGTGGTCGCTACATTTTCACTTGCTCAGGGTGAGCATCGTTGCACAGATGTCGAAGTACGATTTCTCTGATAGAGTTAAGCTTTGTAGGAGATACCGATGAACATTGCAAGTATTGCAATAATGCTTGCTCAGATATGCTTAGATGCTGGTGAAGCAACTGGCTGCTCCTTTGCCATTCTCGTCACGAAATGCATGGTACATAAGGTAACTACAATGTCGGAAAACCGGTAGACTCACGAAAGCTTTTGATATACTATCTGGTGAGGCACTTGCGCCACATGGAGAGAATTTCAAATCTCGGATCTATTCCACGCTTCTGTCCTTATCTTAGCAGGGCCTGATTCAAGCTATATTCTTGTGACTGCTCACCTGTCGAGTTTCCAGAAATGCGGTACACATCAGGCAATAATTCGATGTGTTTAAATGGGAGAGCTTGAAGCTTGAAGATAAAGAACACCTTCAGAACTTTCTCATGAACAAGAGCCGTACTAATCCGTACTTTCCTTTGTGAATAAAGCTGAAATGATTTTTGTTTCAATTTTCTTTCAGGTGGTGTGCTTCACTGAAGACTCACCATGCGATGTTATCAACATACCTTGCGGGCAGACCACCCGAAAGAAAACAAGAAAAGGTTCGCTATCAACCTCAGAAAGGAGAATTGGAACGAGCTCAATGTTACCTAAATGGGGTTGACTCTCAGACTCTCAGATCCCAAGACTCACGGCCAGAGCGTGCGGCTCCTGTGTAGCAGAATCCGTCTCCGTCCAACCTCTCTCTCGGGCGAAACAATAACACGATCCCCGTCACAGCAGGCATAGAACACCATGAATAAACGAAAGGCTGGAAGACTACATGATCGAGCAAGATTTGGTCCCAACCGCGACAACTTCTCTCCAAGGAAGTCGTTTCGTGCTCCTCTGGCGTGCCACGAGACTAGCACTTGGTACTTTCTCAAGTTGGAAATTGCACTGCCGAGTCGGCAATGCCGACGTCGGCACGCGAGCCCGTCCCTCGGAGGATTTCTTTGCCTCGGGGGAGCAATTGAGAAGACCTTACGTATGTTCCAAGTGATGTCATGGTTTTTGTCACAAGAGGCCACTTGGCAATCATTACGGCTTTTGGACAAGATTTCATATGCGATGCAAATTTCCAGACACTGTAACAAAATGCATGGGATCATCGCTGTCCAACGGCCACGTAGTGAGCTCCGGAAACGGTCGGCGCAAGTCGTCCAGTGCCGTTTTCCAGGAACCGTCGGGCTACTGCCTTTACAGATCTTGTGAAAGGTTCTCGGAGAGAAGCGTCGGTGAACGAAGATAGGCCACGTCTTGTTTCAATGGCGGCACCGTTATTACGTTACACTGCTGCCTCGCGTTTCTCTGTTCTTATGGGAGATACAATACGTGCTCTGAGTTGTGCTACTCGCAATGGCTCATCATACCCGGGTGCCTGGCATATCTTACGTTGCCCACATCGGTTGCGAGTGTTAACAATCCAAAAGCTTCGGACAGTGTTCCGTTTCGTTACCCCTTGAGCTCTCACTGCTAAGGATATATGACAACTGCTTTCGACATCATCACTCACCAAGCTTCCTATCGGCGTCATCACAGCTTATTAATATACTTGTGTACGCTGCGTTGCTGGAAGCCCGATGCAAACGCTGTCACTTCTTTGTCTGCTTTGGACTTGTATATTCACCCTCGCATGGGCGGAGAATTTGCGTGATGCGATTAAGTTCTCCTCTCGTATTCAACCGCGAGCCTCTTATCCTGATGACATAACTGGAAAGTGGAGATTTGCATACAGTCAGAATTCTTCTCTATGCCCTGAGACTATTGAGCATCTCAAATGGGAGCGCTACATGCAAGGCCCTTTTCGAGTCCCACATGAAGAGATTTTGCATGATGGCGTGCGTTGCAATGATGCTATTCTTGGTTACCATGGGCGACTTCGGTTCTACCACGGCACAACCCTGAGCGCTATTTTTAATAACCTAACTAAGAAGGAGGACAACCCGAACCAATCCGTGGTCAACTACACTGAGAAGTACTATATCACTGACAGAATGCTATACATTCTCAACAGCACGGGTCCTAACATCGATGCAAGGTGGGCGGCAGATAAACGAAGAGAACCATACTTGGTTGGATATGAATCGACTCACAGAGTGTGTGATGGTAAAGTTCTTTTCCCAAGAGGATCTACTGGGTTCATCATCAAACCGTCTGCGGAGGACATCACAATACCGAGAATAGACTTTACGCTCGAGGCTGATACGAAGTGGCTTGTCATGGTGCCGCTGTACAAAGGGATTTCTTGCGTGTATAAGTTTTCGGATGAAGATGAGGAGTACGACTCGACTCAGCTTGAAAGTTCTTCGGAAAATGAGTTGGAAGCATCAACGAGAAAGAGGGAGTGTTTCCCAGCAAGTGCGTGGGTTCAGAAACGCAATGGCGAAGCGCTTAAGATGCGAGATGTATCTGTTGGAGACGACATCCATGTCGGAAACAACTTGTTCTCGCCGGTTTTCATGTTCACTCACCAGCTGCCATATGTTATTTCGCGCTTTGTCCGCTTTCAGCTTGATTCTGGTGACCATTTGGCAGTGACCCCGAATCATTATGTTTACGCTGACGGTCAACTAATCACTGCGCAGTCTGTTAGACTTGGACAAAGAATGATTCTCGGAAATGGGTCAACTACTGTTGTCTTGTCTATTGACTGGATTCGGGATGTTGGCTTGTTCAACCCTCAGACGTCACACGGTGATATCGTGGTTAACAACGTGCTCGTGAGCACCTACACTCAAGCAGTCGAACCATTATTCGCTCACGGTTTGTTAGCACCATTACGCGCCTGGTTCAAGCTTGTCTCCGAGTTGAGTAGCACTGCGTTATTCTCGAAGTCTTGAACGCCCGCAGTCGAATTCAAGCGTGATGAGTAAGTCTATCTTTATCGGGGTACATGGTGAGGATATGGGTGAGTCGCTTAACATAATCTACTTGCGTCATGCCTGCTTGGAAGTCACTATATTTCGTATGTTAGAACACATGTACTGATGCACATGCTGCGTGTTTGCATTTCAGTGCAGAGTTGGGACCTTTCATTCTGTGTGGGCTTGTTTATACTAGTACGTACGCTGTTGTCATTGAGCAGCTATATGCAAATATGCCTATCCCCTGTACAGAGGAGCGGGATGTGAGCCATGGGTTTTGCTGATGAGCATAAAGAAAATGAGTACATTACGTACAGATGATAATTAGCGGCGAGCACCGACGTCACTCCCTTCGCCGTGCCTGCGATCTATCACGGCCGTTACCTTCGCCTCCTCAGTTTCCCTGCGCACCATACTGCGCACCTCGGCGTTGTGACTCGCGACACTCCGAACATGTTCGTGTTCAGCTCCGTGTTGCTCCCCATATCAATGAAGTCTTCTTTACGGGTTGGACAGCAATTCTACTCTGTGCGCGTGCCCCAGTAGTGAACGCTTCTGCCACGGGTTTTAAAGAAGAAGACGCGATGTGAATTGTAGGGGGTATCTAAGTTGTCACTTTGTTAAACAAAACATAAAGCCGAGAAGGTTATGAACGGAGAACGAACATACCTTCGTAGATCATCTATAGCGCAAATGAGGGCCGCACACAGCGGCTTCACTGCTGTACAACGTGTTGAGGAAAGCGTTTGTGGCTGGATTGCACAGCAAAATTTGGAGCTCGCAACGCGCCACCGCAACCAGACAATCGGCAGCTCGTGACGTGAGATCCGCTCGTCGAGCGACCGCCCACCGTTGTGCAATCCTAAACGCCTTCACCCGCCGCCGCCTCTTCTTCCCCCCCAATCCAGAACAGGAGGCGGACGACGCTTTCCCCACCCGGCGCTCTCCCCCCCCCCCCCCCCCCAATGCGCGGCGCTTCCGCCTTCGCGCCCTCCACGCCCCTCGTCGTGCGGCGCCACCGGCCGCACGCATGCACGCGCCGCGCGCGCCCCCTCGTCGCGGCGTCGCGCGACGCGCCGCCGCCGCCGCCGCCGCCGCCGCCGCCGCCGCCGCAACCGTCGCCGGCGCCCAAGAACCCGTTCTCCGCGGCACGCGACTTTTTGTCCGGGCTGCGACGCGCTACGGGGCTCGCGGACGATCGCTCCGACGAACTGTTCGACCTGGATCGCGCGCAGCTGTTCGAGGAGCAGGACGAGCCGCCAGAGGTGCTGGTGGTCGGCGCGACGGGGGAGACGGGGCGAATCATTGTGCGGAAGCTGGTGTTGCGCGGCTACAAGGTGCGCGTTTTGGTGCGCAACTTGTACAGCTCGACGCTGGATTTGCTTGGCACGGGCGTGTCGTTCATCAAGGGTAGTGTGGAGGATTATGATTCGCTGCTCGAGGCCACTGGTGACGTGGACAAGGTGATCTGCGCGGTGGGCGCGAGGCAGGATGACGACGCGGAGCGCGTTGAATACGACGGTGTGAGCAATCTGGTTCGCGCGTTTCACGACGCGAGGGTGCAGTACTATGGACGGTCGGAAGCGACGAAGCGCACGCTGTTCAACTTTGGCAGCGAGGAGCACCTGTCAAAGTGGAAGCGCGTGGTGCCGGAGCAGGGCGCGGACGGCGCCAGGGCGCCGCGGGTGAACTTTGAGATCACGGGCGCGAACCGGGTGGCGTTCATGGGGCATGTGTACAGCACGTACTCGGGCGTGGCGGAGATCCGCACGGTGCCGGCGCGCATGAACCTGCGCGGGTACTCGGGGTTCATCCTGCGGTGCATCGGCGACGGCAAGGCGTACCTGCTGGTGCTGCGCACGGCGCAGGGCGTGAAGGAGGGCGTGGAGTACGTGGCGGAGGTGCAGTCGCACAAGAATAAATGGGAGTCGGTGCGCGTGGCGCTGTCGAGCTTCCGCGCGGTGGACATGCGCGACGGCTCGCGGCGGCGCGAGGCGACGGCGCTGGAGCGCGGCGAGATCCGGCAGATGGCGATCCAGTACCGCAAGCCGGTGGTGTCGCCCGAGAAGGACGACGGGCGCTTCTACCTGGGCGTGGACTACCTGAAGATCTACCGCACGCAGGAGCAGCCGGACTTTGTGCTGGTGTCGTGCGCGTCGGTGACGGCGCGCGACTTTTCGGCGCTGGACGAGGGCGGGCTGCGCGCGGCGGGCAAGCGCGACGTGACGGCGTGGAAGTACCTGGCGGAGCGGCGGCTGCGCAGCTCGGGGCTGACGTACTGCATCGTGCGGCCCGGCAGCTTCACGGCGCAGCCGGGCGGCAACAAGGCGATCATGCTGGAGCAGGACGGCGACGTGAGCGGCGACATCAGCCGCGCGGACGTGGCGGAGATCTGCGTGAGCGCGCTGCTGGACCCGCGCGCGTGCAACGTGACGTTCGACGCGTTCGAGTCCATGTACGCGCCGTCGGCCATGCTGCCGCGCGAGGACGTGAGCTCCATGCTGGGGCGGCTGCGCCCCAACACGTGAAGCGGCGGCGGGCGTTGGTGGGGGAGGCGCGACCGCGCGCGGCGCGCGGCGCGAGGAAGGGGGGGGGGGGGGGGGGTGTCGGGAGGCGCTGCTGTGTCGGGTGGCAGGCGCCTGCCGCGCTGCGCGACAAGGGCGGGGGGGCTGTCGCGCGCGCGCGGCCGCGGCGGCGCGCTGCGCCACACGGCCGGGAGCGTTTTCCGGTGCGGCGCTTGCCGCGGCGCGCGACAGCGGCGGACGCTCTCGGTGTCGCTCTCTCTCTCAGGTGCGCGCAGCTTTTGGCGCGGGCGCCAGCTGCGCGGCGCGGACACGTCACGCGTGCGCGCGTGTGCACTCGGACGCGGCGGCGCGCGCGGCGCGCGCGGCGCGCGCGTGCGCGCCGCAAAAAGGCGCGCGCGCGGAAAAGCGCGCCGCGCTGCGTATAAAGAGCTCCGCCGCCAGCGGCGGCTCCGCGCGCGGCTGCTGTTGCGCCCGCGCGCGCCACCCGCTGCCGTATAACCTAACGATAACCACCCCCGATAAGCGCCCCCCGATAACCACCGCCATGTTCGATATGCTCTCGCTTCGCCCGTACGCCGCCGCGTACGCCGCCGCCGCCGCCGCCGCCGCCGCCGCCTCTCCGCCGCCGCCGCCGCCGCCGCCGCCGTCGGCCGCCGTGTCCATGTCCGTGGCGGCGCCGTCGTCGGCGATGGCCGTGCCCATGTCCGTGTCGGCGCCGCCGTCGTCGGCGATGGCGCCGTCGTCGGCGGTGGCGGCGCGCGCGCTGCCGCCGCTGTGGGCGCACGCCGCGTCGTCGGTGCGCCCCGAGCTGGGCGCGCGCTCCGCCGGCGCGCCGTGCTCCGAGCTGTCGCCGCTGGACGCGCCGCCGCACGCGCCGCCGCACGCGCCGCGCCGTGCGACGACGCGCGCTGGCGCGGCGCTGTACGACATTGGCAAGCTGGTGGCCATGGGCTGCGTGGTGGTGCGCGGCAGGGTGTACAACGGCAAGGGGCACGTGATCTGCGGCGTGCTGAACCAGCACGAGCAGCCGTGCAAGCGCGTGGGCAGGTGCCCGTTCCACACGCAGCGCGTGGCGGTGAGCGAGCGCAACTCGCTCAACGCGCAGCTGCTGCTGCCGCCGCGCGGCGACGAGCAGCACGAGCACGAGGCGTCGCTGCAGTCGGCGCGCTCGGACGCGACGCTGCTGACCACGTCGGCGCTCGAGCCGTCGACGTGCAGCGCGCCGCCGCCGCGCAAGCAGTGCTTCAAGCGCGGCTGGACGCGCGAGGAACACTACTTGTTTCTGGAGGGGCTGCACCGCTACGGGCGCGGCAACTGGAAGCAGATCGCGGCGATTGTGCGCACCAAGACGCCCACGCAGGTGCAGTCGCACGCGCAAAAGTACTTTGAGCGGCAGGCCAAGCCGCGCAAGTACAAGCGCTCCATCCACGACCTGCACCTCAACACGGACGAGATGCAGCTGGTGCGGCGCACGATGCGGCGGAAACGCATCGGCGACTACCGCTTCCTGGCGCAGAGCTTTGGCAAGCGGCGCGCGGCGGAGCGCGACGCGCCGCGCGACGACGGCGCGCGCGGCGCGCAGCCGATGCAGCAGGTGGTGAGCGCGCGCGGCGCTGGCGTGGGCGCTTGCGCTGGCGCTGGCGACGGCGCTGCTGCGGGCGCGCTCGCGCCGCGCGGCTGGATGGCGCCAGCCGCGCGCGCTGCGCCGGTGTGGAACGACGCGCGATCGCGATTGGACGGCGCGGCAGTGGCGCGCGAGCTCAAGCGCGCGCGCGTCTGCGCGGCGGCGGGCCGCGCGCGCGCGGAGTGGGCGGCGGCGGCGGCGGCGGCGGCGGCGGCGGCGGAGTGGCCCGCGCGCGCGTATGACGACGCGGCGCGGCTGCAGCAGCGCGCGGCGGTTGGCCACGGCGGCGGCGCGTGACGGCGCGCGCGAGCTGCGCGTTGGCGCGCTGCTTCCGCGACAGCGCGCGCTATTTTAAAATTGTGAACTGTTTGTTTGTGTCAACGATCGCGATCGCCGCCGCCCGCCGCCGCCGCCGCCGTCGCGCGACCGCACGAGGCGTCGCGCGCGCGGCGCCATCGCGGCTGCACGGCGGCGCTCGCGCGCGCGCGGAGCGGCGGCGCCGCACGCGGCTTACCGCGCCGCGCGCGCGCGCGCGCGCGCGAACAACAACGAGCAGTCACGCACTCGCGCGCGCGCGCGCGACGCACGGCGCGGCGGCCGCCACCCGTTGCGCGCGCGCCGCGCGCGCCGCGCGCGCCGCGCGGCGCGACGCGCCGCGCACACGCGCGCGCCGCTGAGTGGGCGCGGCCGGCGCGCGCGGCTGCAGCCGGCGCGCGCGCGGCGGCAGTTTGGCGCAACGCGCGCGCGCGCGGCTCACGGGCCGGCATACAGCGGCGCGAGCGCGCGCGCTGCCGTGACGCGCGGCCGATCTGCGGCTGTGCGACGGGCGCCCTTCGGTGCACTTTTACGTTCTTACAGAGCGGTGCTGCGAAACAGCCGTGCTGCGCGCGCGGCGTGGCCACGGCGCCGCCGTGGCCACGGCGCACAGCGCGCGGCGCGCGCGCGCGCGCGCCTACGAAAGCATGCGCACAAACTCGTCGTAATCTGCAGTCGGTTAGCGGCAGTCGCCTGCGAATCGATGGACGCGCGCCAAAACGCTCGACCGCGCGCGCGCACGTACCGATTTCGCCGTCGCCGTTGGTGTCCGCCTCGCGAATCATCTGCTGGATCTGCAACACACACGCACACACACACACACAGTAGCGCGCGTCAGCCGCCAAGCAAACAAAAACAGAAAAAAAAAAAACAGGCACGCCAAGAGGCAAAAGCGCTTGCAGCAGCACGCACCTCCTCGTCGGTGAGGTCCTCGCCCAGGCTCTTCATGATCTGGCGCAGCTCGTCGCTGGAGATCTTGCCCGAGCCGTCCTTGTCAAACACGCTAAACGCCTCCTGGATCTCCGCGTCGCGGTCCGTGTTGTTCATCTTGCGCGCCATGAGCGTCACAAACTCGGCAAAGTCGATCAGCCCGTTGCCGTCCGCGTCCACCTCCGAGATCATCTGCTGCAGCTCGGCGTCCGTGGGGTTCTGCCCCATGTTGCGCATCACCGTGCCCAGCTCGGCCACCGAGATGCTGCCATCGCTGCGCCGCGCAAAACGGAAAAAAGAACAAAATCAGCCTCGCTGCTCTGCGCGCGCTGGCGCGCGCGCGCGCCTTGCTCGCCGCAAGCGCCGGCTCGTCGCATGCAAGCTTACCCGTCCTTGTCAAACAGCGCAAACGCCTCGCGAAACTCCTTGATAGTCTCCTCGGTAAAGTCCACCGACGCGCGCGGCATCTCGGGTGCAAAACGCTCAACAAGAGCGCCACAACAACAACAACAACAACAACAACAACGCCGCCGCCCGCACAGCCCGCACGCACTCGCACTCGCACACGCACACGCACACGCACACGCACACGCACGCCGCTGCCGCCGCCGTGCGCGCGCGCCGGCCGCCGGCAAAAAAAGGGCGCCAAATCAAAAAGCGGCGGCGGCGGCGGCGGCGGCTCTCGCACAGTGTGGAGTCAATCCCTCAATCAATCAACGCCCACAGCTACGGCAGCTGTAACAGCTACGACAGCTGTTCCAGCCACGCCAGCTACGCCAGCTACCACACAAATGAAAACTCCACTTGGCGCCGCAGCCAGCGCCCCGTCAGCTCGCTCAGCTGGCGGCTCGCCGCCAGCGCCGCCACGCCGCCAGCGCCGCCACGCCGCCAGCGCCGCCACAGCGCGCGCAGCGCGCGCAGCTGCGCGTAGCGCGTAGCGCCGCGGCCGGCAGCGCGTTGACGCGCACGCTCATTAGATAGGATACGCGCGGCGGCGGCGCGCCGCGCGCAGCGCGTGCATGCGTGCACCAGCGCGCGCCAGTACAGCAGCTGCAGCTATCGCGCGTCGCACCCGCGCAGCAGCCGCGCGCGCACGTCGTCGCCCCTCAGCACGCGCCGCAAACGCGATGCGCCTGCGCCCCGGCGCCTGCAGCCGCGGCGCGCACGCCCGTGCCGAGGCTGCGCAGCGCGTCGACCAACGTCCCGCCCGCGCCGCCAAACCAGCCGCGCAGCGAAATGCACAGCGGCGACACGTGCAGCGCGGGCGGCACGT
Source organism: Gracilaria domingensis (assembly GCA_022539475.1). NCBI lineage: Eukaryota > Rhodophyta > Florideophyceae > Gracilariales > Gracilariaceae > Gracilaria > Gracilaria domingensis. Next base: position 39,100 of record VCMS01000281.1, read on the forward strand.
CCCCGGCCATTGTCGCCGACGCGCGCGGCGCGCAGAAGCGCACGGCGCTTGTATCGGCGGCTACAGCGCGCGCGCGCGTTGTAAGCCAGCGCGCGCGCGCCACGCGCGCGTCTCATGCGCCGCGACGCGCGCGCGCGCGTTTTAAGCGCCGGGCGCGCCCCGCGCGCCGCGCCGCGCCGCGGCCGTGCCGACGCGCCCCCGGCCGTTGCGCGCCCCCCGCCCCGCCCCCCCCCCCCCCGACGATGCGGCTCGCCGTGCTCGCGCTGGCGCTGTGCGTGGCCGCCGTCGGCGCCGCGCCGGCCGCCTGTCCCGTGTGGCTGCCGCCGCACGGGCGCTCCGCCGTCGCGCCGCGCATCGTGGGCGGCGCCTTCTCGGGCGAGTTCATGCGCTCGCACCTCGTGTCCTTCTACGACGAGGGCTGCGCCGGCACGCTGCTGTCCAGCCGCTGGGCGCTCACCGCCGCGCACTGCCTGGTCAGGCCCAGCTCGCGCGCGTTCGTGGCCGGCGACAGCTCCAACTCGGGCGCGCCGATTGCGATCGAGCAGGTGTTTGCGCACCCGCAGTTCTTCCTGCCCAAGCATGACGTCGCCGTGGTCAAGTTTGCGGACGACGTGCCGCACGGCTCGCGCTTCGTGCGCCTCAACGACAACGACGCCGTGCCCGCCATCAACGAGGTGTGCCGCGTGGCCGGCTACGGCTACACCGACGAGGGCTTCGACCCGGCGCACGACGCGCGCCTGCGGCAGGTCGACGTGCCCGTGGTCGACACCGCCACCTGCAAGAGCGGCTACGAAAAGGTGGACAGCTTTCTGTCGTCGGGCATCTCGCCGCACATGCACATCTGCGCCGGCTACGAGCACGGCGGCTGCGACAGCTGCAACGCCGACTCGGGCGGGCCGCTCGTCGTGTACGACCAGCAGCTCAACCTGGTGCAGATCGCGCTGGTGTCGTTCGGCTACGGCTGCGCGCGCGCAGAGCTGCCCGGCGGCTACACGCGGCTGTCGTCGTACATCGACTGGATCGAATCGGTGGGCGCCGAGTTTCAAACCGCGTCCTCCAGAGCCGCCGTCATGATGGACGCCGATCCGGGCGCGGACAATGGCGGCGATGTGTCCACCAAGCCGCCTCCGCCGCCTCCGCCGCCTTCCAACGCACCAATACAGCCTCCTCCGCCCACGCAGCCGCCGCCTGCGCCGCCGCAGCCGGTGGCGCAGCCCGTTCCGTCCACGGCGCCCGCGGGGCAGCCGTCCGGCACGAAGCCGGCCGAAGCGCCTGCGGCGGGCAGCGGCAGCGCGCCGGCGCCGGCGCCGCCCGCCGTGCAGGCGTCCGCGATGCCGTCCAGCGGCGCGGCGCAGCCCAGCGTGTCGCCGCTGGAGCCGGCGGTCGGGCCGAGCGACGTGGACGAGGGCTTTGACGACGATGAGGAGCTGCTGCCCAGCGCGGAGGCGCAAAAGGTGGGCGTGCCGGCGGGCAACGACTTGCTCGCGGACGATGACGAGGAGGGTGGCGCTAGAGCTGGCGCGATTGCCGGCGGGACTGCCGGCGCCGTGGCGTTGGTTGCCGCCGTGGTAGCGGTGGTTTTGCTGGCGAGACGGAAGCAGAGCGCGCGCGCGGCGCCGCCGGTGTAGTAGCGCACGTTTGGTGGCGCTCGATTTTTCGTTTGGGCTGTTTGGTGCCGTGCCGCTCTCTCCCCCTCCCTCCCTCCCCCTCTCTCTCCTTCTCGCTGACTCTGATTGTTTTGCTGCTGCGGCGTGTACGCGGCAAATGTACTGGCTTAGACTAGCTACTGTGTTTTTTCACTCTTTGACTGTGTACAGAGGCCACTTGGTGCGCGTTGCTCGCGGCAGAGTGCCGAGGTGCTCCTGACATCGGCACTGCGTGCCTTGACAAGATATTTGCGCGCACTGCTGCCGCCGCGCGCCATCGCCATTGGCTGCGCGCATGTGGCGCGTGCTGACGCTTTAACGCTACGTGGTGGCCCCCGTATCGCGCGAGATGGATAAACCCTTGCCACGGCCACAACCCGCCAACACGTTACTGTAGCTTTACACTTGTTCACGCCGCGTCGCTCTACCGACGGTGCACATTTGGCGCCGCCTGCACGAACTGAACAACCACGACGTGCAAATGAAGGCCAACTGGTGGGGAAGCGTCGCACCGGCAGAAAGGGGGTTGCTCATGCGTGTATCCTTAACGATACCACATGCATGCCGCGCAACGTGCACGTTTTCGCTTCGCTCCAGGCGTTTAACGGTGAGCATAGCTTGCAAACTAATGCATCCGTCCTTCACAGACACCATAAGACACAGTCTCAACATTGATGCGATGGCGCTGTTTGTCAGCACCATGTGATCGTCACGTGGCGTAAACCAACCATCATGGTCACGACGGCTCATAACTTCCCGATTTCTGTAAACGCATGGATCTGGATCCACCAACTTATTCTATGAGACGAGGCGCCACTTTAGTGCATCTCAGTGATGTGACATCACCGCAGACAGCCGCCGCATTGTGGCCCTTTTCTGGCGCAACATCATGTTGATGTTTAACGCGGCTGTGGAATCACTGCTGTAGGACCTGATTCAACCCACCTCTGCCTGTGCTCCTTTAAAACTTGCCAGCAATTAACCGCGCGCCTGAACAGCACGCACGCAATTGTTTCTTTACAGCGTTGATTCACCGATGTTTCATCGAAACTGTTTCATACTAATCATCTGGAAACGGGGCAATGAATCAACGCGTCGGCGATGCGAACAGCCGCAACTTTCGATAACAACGCACTGCGTCCTATGCGCGCACTCGTTCGAAGCGTCGCACGTGTAAACATCCAAACGAAACCAAACTGGCAGATCGAACAGCATATTTTACTAGTGCAATGCACTTTTGACGCAAAACAGGGTGGACAGGTAATAACCCTTTTTAAACAAGGAAAACTTAAGACTAATTTTGAATTAAGACAAGGTTTGCGGCAACGCTTATAAACTACTTGTAAACGCCATTTTCTGAAAGCAAACAAAACGGCGCGGGTGGTAAGAAACTCAAAGAAAGCACCACAACAAATGCCCGAGAGTACTAGTATACACTGCAAACGATAATACAGAAGCCCAGCAATAAACAGAATAGCCGAACAGCAGAACTAAGTTAATACAGCCTGTATCAATGTTTACTTCGAAACGAGCAACTGACGACAGAGGCGCAGACCAAGTAGCTAGTAAATGCATTGCACAACCCAAGTTTTTGGGTCAAACAAAGGCGTTGGTTCGCTTAGATTTGTTACACTGTGTACACGAGTTCAATGGATGGCAAAACACTACAACTTTAGCAAAAAAGGGAGGCCAGAGACCGAGCTGGCCGTAGAGAGAAAATAAGGGGAACGAGAAGTAGGTTGATAGCAGAGAGGCACAAACCGTGCTAAAGAAACGTGGAAATGCCAAGGGGGAGGGTCGAACACAGAGAGGAAAAGAAATGAGAGTGGGTTAGAGGTAGGGTCTTCGTTAGGGGAGAAGTGGTCTGCTCGAGCTGAGTCACTGATGATCTCTAGAGCCCGGCTGTTTATATAGAAATCTGAAGTTGAGATATAGTCTGATGTGGCCTGTCCTCTCTATTTTACACCTAGAAAGAATTGAGTAATTTTCGTGATGGTTCTTTAAAGTGGATATATGATCGGTGTTCTTTGTCGGGGTGTTGTCCGACTCTATTACACGCTATGATGTATGTCTTTGTGAGGACGTTATGTTATTGGAATATCGGTCAATGTCCCAGTTATCCGGGTACACTGTATCAAAATCTTGTGCTGATTGTCGCGAACCAGGATAAATGTCCTCCCACCCCATGCTTTGCCACGAGTTTTCCGTTCCTCACGATCCCGATTCTAGTTACTTTTCTCCGTTGAACATGTCGGCCAACCAAGTTCTCACCATGGTTACTGATGATGATACGAACCATTCCGGTGTCCCCCGTCTATGTTCTAGCGTGATTGATCACGAAGCCGAAGAGGTCAACAGTGATGTCGTTGCCACGGAAGAAGAGGAGCAAGAACTTTCGGCTGATGCGGAAGAGAAGGTGAAGGCCGAAATCGCCGAGTTTGAACTCGTTCTATACCGTTTGCTCTCCGTAGAAGCAAAGCAAGCTGTCGATCTCTATGAATGCGTACGCTCTTTACCGTCGTTGTTTGTTCGTGGCTTGGGTTTCGGCCTCACGTTGTGAGCACTATCCCGCCGGTCTTCACGTCGTTCCGCTATAGTTGGGAAGGTGCGCGTCGTGGCGCGCGATACTGTCTCCGGTGTTGCCTCTGCCCCTGCGAAGAGGAAGAAAACAGATGGCGAAGATTCTGCTGATAACGCACGCCCCGCGTCACCAACGCATGCTTCAACATAAGCTTCGTCCTTCAGTGATTATGATCAGGCCCACGCTGCTTTTGTATCCCCATCTGTGTGGTTCAATCCCACGAGTGGGTAAACAAGAGCCGCCTCGCGGAAAGCGCACCTACAGGGTGTTCGAAACCTGCTCTCTATAGGGGTAGATGCAGCAGTAGAACCCTCTGATAAGGCCAGCGCGATGCCGGGTGTAGGTCAGGGCGGCCCCGATCTGAGCGTGCAGTCAGAGGTGAAGGGGAAGAATCGGCGTAGGTATCCGGTATTTCCGGCGATCCACAGCGAGTGGAGATATCCAGCCTAACGGTAGGGAGTGACAGGGGATCAACAAACGAGCCGCACTGCGGAGCAATGACTCGTGATAAACGGAAATAAGTCCCGAGATTAGTGGGCAAAAACCTGTATAACAGGGCAGAGAAACGAGAGCTGTATGACGGAAATAATAACAAAGAAACAACAAAAGATGCCGTAACGACGGTCTAGGACTCCTCAGTGGTAGAGGTCAGATGACTAGCCCGGAATTGTGGCGGCTTGCCCGATTAGGGACGTAGACCGTTCACAATCGGCAAGAAAGTCAGAGCCAGAAGCCTCCTTGAGGTTTACTTCCCGTACAGTGGCGGCAAGTGCCGCCACTTATATACGGCACTTGAAAATATCAATTGAAATATCTAACTATCTGGCAATGCCCGTCAATACACTACAGGTGTGCCCCCGTGGCAGGCTTGCCACGACGACCGCGCTATCGGGCCAACTTGGCACACGTGTGCAGAAATACTACCCTTCCTAGGCATACCCCAAAATAAGGCCACTACCCCAGTAGCCTCTCATAACCTGAGGTGTCGAAGCCGGTAACGGATCAACAAACTATGAAAAACACCTCGGTGCATCCCCACAAAGGGCGTTTTGCTCTAAATCTCCCCCTTCTCAGGCTGAGTCACCGACTCCGTCGGCTCGATACGCCTTGCGATGGAGGTATATAAGGAAGTCTCCTAAGACGGGTCTGCCGAGAACTGTTCGGAGCCACCAATACCTCCGGCGTCAGTAGCGAACCTCGCCATTACGAGCCCTCCCGCGATGTCCAACGCACCGAACGGCCCTCCATCCTCGACGGCACGTATGCAAGTGTCCAACCCGCCGTTCCGGTCTGTACCTCTTCCGCAGTCGGCGGCTGCCTCTCAACCCGGTTCTTTCGGACAGGATCACGCTCCAGCTCAGGCTGGTCCCGCGCCCGTATGGGATTGGTTCAACGCCGAGATGCCAGCTACGCTGGGTGGGTGGCCTACCGCAGGCCCGTTACGCATCCGAGATCCGCACCGGCACAGTTTCTTTTTCGCCCAGGCTCCCTGGCTTGACGCCGAAGCCGTTCGGGATACCGAGCTCGTCGACTCGTACGCTGTCGACGGTCAACTCCCTGGTGGGCTTCCTGCTGACGTTACCCGTTTATGGGACTAGATCGCCCGCGTTGCGGTCACACCGAGTTGCCTGTTTGTAGGTCGAAACGAAACGAGACAATTTGCTCGCAACGAGATGGCCCGCATTAGGTACGCGCGACACTTCCGAGCTCCGAACGAACATCCGGTGCCGGCACAATACCAGTACGACGTGGCACGTTACCGAACTTTCCGCGAGGTCGGCTACGGCGACCATCTAGCCAACGCGTTGGACGAAATTGACCGATATTCGGACACCGTTCAGCCGCAGCAGGAGTTGATCCTGTGGGCGCGGCCCATTCGTCGCGCCGAGTTCCGGTTTCTTCGCCGTCCTGGACGGTTCTAACTTCATGAAGGCCTCCGATTCGAGAGGAAATGGCGTTCCCGCTTCGCGGTACTGGTGCCGTACCAGTGCACGGAGGTGGAATGCATTGCGCGTCACTCTCATACTGGGCGATACCTGCCGCTGCCGTCATTCTGGCCTGCGGTCGAAGTCCCACGAGGGTGTCACGTAGAACTACCTCCCTGCCCAACTTACATAGGCTCGTACTTCATGAACGATCCGCCTCGTGGCCTGTGGAGCATCCTGGCAACGGAATGGACCGTCCGCGTTGCGGCTTTCCTCCTCATCGAGGCATATGATTCGTACCGAGTTTGGTTCATCCCGGAGCTCATTCGGCAAGCGATCCGAGCGCTGGATCTCTCCGAGGTGCTCGGCTCGGTCCGCAATGCGCGCGAAGCCACCGCATTGGTGGACGTCATTGACCAGATTGACTGTAATGAGTTGCCTGCTAGTCAGGTTTCCGACGGGGTTCGTCGGCAGTGGGACCGTTCTCCCGGACGGAACTTCAATGCCGGCGACTTCGTATACTTTGACCCATGGATTTGGGAGGTAATTGGTTCTGCTGAGGCGGCTGTTCGCCGCCGCGAGGAGCGCAATATTCCAGAAGGGCACCCGCGTGGGTTCGTATACGTCGATGACGACGGTGATGACCCTACTGAGGGAGGAAGTCCCATGGATGAGGGGAGCCCAATGGGCGTGTAGGTTGTACCGGAGCCCGGAGCTATGGGCGACGACGACGAAGTCGTGGTTGTCGTCCCACCCGCTGTAGCGGCTCCCGATCCGACCGGCCTGTAGGCTCAGGACGTAGCATCCGCCGGGGGCGGCAGTTCCTCTCTCACTCCGCGAGCGGCGGTCATTCGCGACTTCCTCCGAGGCGTGGGAGTGGCCGTTCCCGATACGGTGACCGACGAGTCGGAGTTGCAAGCGATAGCGGCACAGCGCTTCTCCGGGGCTCCCGGTAGTGGTGGCATCCCAGGTGCTCGGCCGTCCGGAGCGTAATTCCCCGGCTCGCGATCCCTGACGGGCTACGGTAGTCCGCGATAGACCCCGATGATGCGGGGCGACTCAATAGTTAGAGGTAAACTTCTCCAGCCTTGCTGGCTTGGCTCAAACTCTTCGTCTTGTTCTCCCCCTTCTCAGTGGGCAATACCTCGTTCGAGGCTGTTGCGAATGGCCCACGAGAGCGGGGTAACTTTCCACAGAAGCGGTTGTAACGATAAAACTTCTTAGTCTTCCTTCCAGTGTCCTGGCTTCTCCTCCTTCTTCTCGGTCCACGTTGTAAATGTGTAGTAATTGGAAACGTTTGGTTTGAATTTCAGTACCAAATGTTTTGCATAAATCTGTTCGAAGTTTGAACTCATAAATTATTGTTTGATTTTGTTTGATAAGAGCGAAATCGTTTTAATTTGTTTCTGTTTGAAACTGTGTATCTTTAAACATTTTCGTCTCGAGTTCTAACCGATTTCACAACTTACCATTTTCCTTTTGCTGGTATCCGCGTATTAATCCAAACCCGAAACAAATCGTTCGTGCGCTGTACAATTTTGTACCCCCAATTCTGCCCGCCTCCGACTCCATGGATAGTAGTAATTGTTGGTCCGCAGATATTGCCCGTCCGGTTACATCCCTAAACGAGACGTTGAGTTCTATCGGCCCACACGAGTAGTCCGTCCCAAAAGCCGTCGTTCCACTGATCAGCACCGGCGGCCCGCATGAAGGACACACGGGATCATCCATAATCTGCTTCGGATTCTTTACGGAAGAAAGACGTTAAGCTAGCGCAGGAGAAATGAGAACAATGGCGGTCATGTTGCATGCTTTATATATCTACCACTTCTAAATGGAATGAAGTTCACTGTAGTATGCATTGTTGGCGCATATGCAGGGTGTCCTGGGGTACGGGTATGCGTCAGCATGTACACGTGGCTATACACTGGAGAGTTCAGCGCGGTTCAATACACGTGGGATGCTCGAGCGCAATTCCACGTGTACTAAATGAGCCAATGGGCACTAGCTGTGCTCAGGGAGCGCCTACTATGCTACAAATAGGAGTGCTACTGCATCTAGTTAGTAACTATAGTGCGCATTGCGTTCCTAGTCCCTTCTAGAGGGTTCAAAACGCTATGTAAAGCGTCTCGAAGACGCCTGATGGTGTCTCGACCCAACACTACCTTGCATTCAACATTTACTATTCAACCTCAACCGCTCCCAAATATCTTGGGCAGCGCATTTAAGTGAGTCATTTCTGCGTTTAGGCCCCTGTGCCTTACTAACATATTTTGTGCTTGGGCGTTTTGTGGGAGCACTGCTCTACTCAGACGATAACCCAGTACCGGTCGAAGAGCCCTAGGCGTGGACGGGAACCTGGTAGTGTGTACTAGAGGTACTCTTGTTGTACGTGAGCCCCACCGGAGCTTCGGCTCGGATAACGGTGTCGGTCGAAAGACCTGGTGATACACGAACACTTGTGCTGGACGGGAAGCTGTCCGTTGGGTTTTACTTTGAGTGTCAAGTAACGTCTTCTGCAAGAGGCCAGCTTGGGTACGGAGTAAAGACTTTTCTTCAGTTAGTAACTTCCCTCAGGACGCCTCGTAAGAAGTCTATACGCTTGTCTTTGGGCGCGCAGAGATACGTTTGGCTGCAGAATTCACGTGCAGTTTCTTGATGTCCGTTGTTCGTTATCTTTCGTATGGTGGTTATGACGTCATTAGCTCTCCCTTCTTTCTTTGCTCTGGGATCTTTCCCTGAGCGTACTACGTTTATTTACGTAGTGGATTCTGGGCCTACGTTGGTATTTTTGTGTGGCTGGTTATTCTACCCTGAGTCTCCTTCTGCTACGAGAGGCAAGTGCAAGGATTTGTGAACACCGACGTTGTTTGCCACCAAAATGACGTCCAGACATCACATCTTGCGTGTCAAGGCCCAGCGTCTTTTCTTAGAAAAATATTTAACCATGTGCATACTCTTCAGTTGGCTGATGAACTAATGGAATCTCGGTACAATTTCACGGCGCGTCAGAAACGAATAGAAAATAAACTCAATGCTATTCGCTTCGAATTATACATGAAAGACGCTGGTACTAACATCAAAGCCCTCGAATCACTCTAAGACGACATCTCGAAAATGGCTCCACAAGGACCGGGACATTGTCAGTCAGAAGCATATCTCATCGGATATCTGTGCAAGGTGATAGTTGGTAACACATGGGCCACATTTCCCATTGCACGTCTGGACATGGAAAACCTCTCCTTCCAGAAATTCTACACGCAATTGGAATGCGCAGTACAACGTGAAAACGAGGAAAAACTTGGGAGAAACGCCAAAAATCCTTTTCTTTAATCCTCCTTCTCGAAGAGTTTCGATACGAACTACAAATCAGGTCCCCCAGCACGGTACGAACCTTACCGCAATAAGCGCAAAATCTCTCGCATGCGTAAGAATATAACTTGCTTTGGCTGTGAAAAAGATGGTCATACTATCAAGTTCTGTCGCAATTCCCAAGACCTTGCAACTATAACGGCACCGGAGGTTCTACTACTGCAACCATCCGGAAAAGTAGATTCCCAACACAAAGCGTTAAACCACGAGCACAGGATAACGAAGACAGCGAGCGCGATCTTGAGAACAAACGACCTTCTTTGGTCAAGTACAAGAAGATACCAATGACGCAATTCAGCAGGAAACTGACGATGCTGAATCCGTATCTGTTGGATAAGTCGACAACGAATCCGATACGTATGAAACCCCAGACCCGTTCAACACACTATTTACACTTCTCGACGTTGATAACTCAATGCCTATGTTAGACTTAGACAAAGGTTATCACCATCTTCGCATCTTTCGTAGACGCACTATCCCTAAAATCAACCTTTTAAAAACAGCCCAACCGGAAGACGCTGACGCAGACACGCGGAAACGTATTACGGCCATAAAAAGAGCTTGTCAAACTTTCCAACGTTTTACGCCTAACCCACAACGATTCCAACTGTCATTTCTCCATGGCGTAATATTCAATCAGGACCTAGCAAGAGACGTATTTACAATTAGCAGCAAAGCTGTACTACACGTAGTTCATATTCATACGCACTTCGACGCCGCCAGATTCTTACACGGCCACTCATTGGATAAAATTTGGAACACTTTCCTCAACTGCTGGGCCAAATGTACGCAGGATATCCGGATTCAATTCGTTGCACGAAAGCTCCGTTTTTACGTCATTTCGTTAGAAACCCAAAATAGATGAGTTCGGCCTCGACTTCCGACTCTCCGGTGTAGAAAGCCACAACTCTATAGTGGATGGAGAACTTTATCGTGCACCTGTCAGAGCAATTTTTCTCGAAATACAATATGACCTTAATATAGAGCATGATGATCTCATTCTCGCAACCGACGCCAGGGCAATGAATGACACCTTGAATCCCGAAGTTCCCGTACGATCCCTTCTCGTCTCTGGTGTACTATCACTATTTCCCAGCACTCACACTCGTCCTTCTCACCAAGAGGAACGAATGCAAGCATTATTGACGCCCAGTTCTGGAATAGAAATTATCTCGAACGAGCTTCGTCTCCAAATGGCCTTAGAATCTCGTCTAAATGAAGCTGTACGACACACCTACGCCCCGGCGACATGGTTCTAATGGGTGCATCCAGAAAACTTTTAAGAGGCAGCCGGCTAAATGTAGTCCAATGAGAAGCCGAGAATTTTGCCCAGCGTACCGCCAAAATTGGCCGTTTGAAATCACCTTCTCGGGTGACGTCAAACCCTCAAACCGTCCAAAACCGGAATAAACGACGACTTGGCGTCTCGTGACTTTTGCAATGACACGCAATTGCGAAAAAGCTACCATCACTGCAGCATCTCGTAATCACAACAAATGCCGTGATTCTGAGCATCTCTAGGCGACAATCTAAGCGTCGGTAGCACAGAGCAGCGAAACATACCCGTCAATGCCTGCTTCACCCCACAAACGACGGCACAAAACGCGCACCTTGGCAGCAGATCTTAAGCCAAGGAACAAAAAACGACTACATTTCTGCAACCAATTTTAACAAAAGAGTGTTTCACGACACACTTCTGCCAGTGTTTGAGAATCACAGATCGCAATGCAACTATGGGAGTCCGTATCGAAAGAGCAAAGACAAACGAAGGAGGAAGCCACTTCTGTCTTCCACCGATTTGCTTGCACTTGCGTCGCATTATATAAAAACGTCCTCAAGTACAGCACAGTTGTCTCTCTTCTTTGGTCTAGTACCGTCATCTATAACAGTATGGTTTGAGTACTCATCAATAGTACTGCAAAAAGCACTGCGTAGTACTGATGCTTCCTCTTTTGCCATAGAATGGCCCAATGTAGATGAAATGAGACAGTGTGTCGCTCTAATGGAAAACAATCGTCGCTACGGTCCACTTCTTCGCGGCATTTTTGGCCCAACAGATGGGGAGAGGTTCAAGTGTCAGAACTACAGCGACGCTAACCTATAAAAGGCGTTTTATGAAGGGTTTACGCAACAGGAGAAAGTCACTAATCTTTTTGTCTTTAACTGCTTTGGGGAAATTATACACGATGCTATAAACTTTCATGGCAGTTGACATGACAAAAAGCCAGCCGGCGTTTCGGGCCTTCATCATCCTAAGCTCAGCGTCGAAATGACCCTCCTAGGCATGGCTATTCTCGGTGACTCAGCGTTTTTCAACAATGCTAAATGTACGAACGCAAAGATACTGCGCGCACGAAAAGCAAACGAAACCAGCGACACCCCGCAGTCTGCGGAACGGGCTGCAATAGATCTGGTTATGCAGCGCATAAGGCCAAGTGAACGACAGAGTCCCGAGTGGGGCATAAGAGCGTGAAAGGGCCCGCTTCCACGCCTCAAGACGATACTACCGAAGGACGCAAAGCGGCGAAGCATGATTATCGAGATAGCACGTCGTTTACTGAACGTACGCACCCGTCTTATGGGCCGCAATCAGATTGCAACTACCTACCTCCCAGTTCCTGAACAGTGAGCGCGGGTTCTTGCTCGAGGGGTAAAGTCCGCCATTGCGAGCTTGCGGCAAAGGCCCGCACGAGCGGAAAAGTTGACCGAATAACACCGTCCTCGACGATCGCATTACTTCCCGAAGCTCTAACTGGTGTTCTTTGCAAGGGTTTTGGAGAGCTGCATAAGAACCGTATTCATGCCCGCAATCATCGACTTCGTCTCCTCCATGTTTCTCTTCATCTCCTCCTTTACGGATAAGATCTCCTCCTTCACCGCGGCTTGACTCACAACGAGACCGTCATTGTTAACGGTTGCGGCACTAGATGACTGCATCGAGTTTGCGATGATACCAATAAAGCCTGTCATGGCATCGACCTTGTCCACCAAAACATCTTCTGTCTTCTGTTTCTTGCCCTCCAAACTACCTGTGCCCAGTCGACGCTTGTTCTCATTTTCACCTAAAGTTAGAGATGCACTGCCTGCTGCAGGGTTTGTGCTGGAATCCACTGCCACGGTCTCCACTCGATTTTTCGTCGTCATCTAAAACCATTGCCACCATTTTCGCTTGTATGTCTCTCGCAATGTGTTTGGCTCTGCGCACAGCCGGAGGGCAAGTCCGGTCTCCAGTTTTCTTCTTTGTTCAACAAAGTTTGTCGTACTTTTTCTTCAAAGATTCATGATCACGTACTCGTCTGCTTTTCTCTTTTGTGTACGCGGCATATTTATCAGCGACAATTGCCCACATGTTGCCGCCAATTGGTTCACGGCCTCCACAATGTCATGCTGGATTTATTCATCTTCTTTGCTGTAGTTAGGTGCTCCAGTTCTCCCCTTCGTTTCCTTTTTGGGGAAGGTTTTGGACGATTGTTTCGCAGGTTAGGGTTTACTCTGATCAGTTGGCGTGGGGTTTAAGGAAGAGGACGCTGGAGTTGCGTCTTGTGTTGTAGTCATGATGGCTGCGAAAGGCAATGAACAGAAGTTTTGCTGGCTTGAAATATCGTGGTGTGTATGTAAGTTATTGAGGTGCAAAAACGCGGAAGAATCTTAACCGACATACAGTGTTACTGTTTTTGAGATTGGCGCCCTATTCTGGGTCGCTGTGTACTTCGGTTTTTCTGAACGGCGCCAAAAGTTTTGGTGGGATGGGGTTTTGGGTATTTCTGGATGCACCCAATCTACCGAGAACATGTCACACCAAATTGGTCCGGAACTTTCAAAGTCACTTGAGTCGAAGACGAGCAAATTTTCGTTATGAAGGAAAACGGCGATTTCCAACACAATATACACCAAGCTAAGCCATAAGTTACGAAAACTGTGACAAAATCCATTGAACACATCTCCTTCGACTTCTGATAGTATGGAACACATCCTGAACTACCTTCTACCGCAATTCTATTTTGAGCAAGAGAAACCAAGTACTACATTTATTACAGAATTCCTAGAACCAAAAGACAAACGTTGCGATTCACCAGAATTCATAAAAGACAAAAAGAAGGAAACAAATGGACTGTCGAAGCGAGGAACAGGGAAATTCGTAAAGAGATCTGATGTGCCTCAAAATGCCAACATTATTGGATCACGATTCGTTCGTTCTACAAAAAAATCCGGGAATTAATGACGAAATATTCGAGGCACGCTCAGTTGCACAGCGTTCCTCAGATGAGGATCAGAAATTTCTTGACCACAACGCTACCCTTTTCCACCACAGCTCTGTTCGATTCATATTCGCTATCGCCACGATGTTCGATTGGAAGGTATGGAGTCATGATGTTACCCCGGCATACATACAATGTGGCCAAAATCTAGACTGAGGAGTATATCTTAAAAACCCCTAAAGAAATGAAGCTACCCACTGGTGACATGCCTCGACTAATCAACCCATTATACGGATTACCAGATGAAATGAATAATTGGAACGTAACTATCATGAATCATATGCGCGATGATCTTGACATGACTCCAATGAAAGGCGACATCTTAGCATTCTACAAACATGTCCAACAAAAACTAATCGGATTACTGGCCTTTTATGTTCAATTCTAACTGGTAATAGACAATTTTTATCTCTTACTGAGACGACTCTGGAAAATTTCGAATCACGGGATAGAGAAATGAATACATTCAAGTTTGCAGGAACACAAGTAGAAACCTGTCCCGATCAGTAAATGGTTCATTAAAAAGACCTCCTGAAACGATTGTCCAACCTAGGTGATCCTAACGATTACGCTACACACCGTTCTAAAAAGGCACTATTGGCTTGTCGGGTTTACTAATATCTTCACCTTTCCTTCTTCGCAAACAAATGCGATCATATGACTCAGCAAAATTTCGAGGAGAAAATCGGAAGAGGAATGATCAAAGTTATTAAGAAAATGAAACAGGGTGATCCTATTTGTCTCCAGTTCATCAAACACGATTTGGAATCTCTTCACATTAATATTTATGGTGACTCTTCTTTCGCCAATATCGATGAAATTAAGTCCCAACTCGGATACATCATATTATTAGCTGCCAATTTCAACAACTGGGACATTATTCAGTTCAAGAGTTACTAGAATCGCCGTGTTGTAAGATCTTGGTGGAGAGGTTTACGCCTTTGCTGATGCATTCGACACTGGATATAATCTGAAACACGACGTGGAATATTTATTGAATCGACCAGTACCCATCAAGATGTTTACAGACTCCATGAGTCTTTCTAATGTGATAGTGAAATCATCTGAGACTGCAAAAAAGAGGATACTATTTGATATCAGTGATGTGCGAAATAAAAATGATCGGAAAGAGATATCAGACGTAGGCCTCTTTCGAGCAGAGTTTAACCCTGCCGAAATTTTTCCAAAAGACATTATGAACGACGTTTTCCAACGTATTGTGTTCCACAATACAATAGAACATGAAACGGAGCAATGGGTTATGCGTGACTGGAGTCATTAATAGAAGTTTTGCAATTAGAAAGGTGATTTTAAATATTGCTAGTGTAGGTATCACCTCCCGGAGATCAGGGAGACGTAAGGAAAACGAAGAACAATTCAAGTATAATAAGAACGTACGGTCACAGCCACAAGTTGTGGTTTTTAGTTACGTTTCTACGAGAACAGAAAGCGTTCTTCGGGCAGCGAAGCTGCATGTAGAACAGTATAAAAGACCGAAACGCTCTGCTTCCCCCAGAGCTACGGCATCAACCGCCGGAACATTTCTTCATCATCAGCTTCCATCAGCGTGTGCACCAAGCACAACAGAGCCGATCAGTAACGTGTACTCCTTGACCACTGGCAAGTCGAGTACTCGACGGAACGGGCGTGCATTTTATTTGGTGCGAGGCACCACAACCGGCGGTGCCACTGTGCGCCCAGGGGACGCCGGCGGCAAACGTGTTGCGCGTTCAATGCGCTCACCTCGCATGAGGCGTCTGGCATGTAACACCGTCCGTCGAGGCGAAGGTTAACTCTTCCTACACCACTTTTCGTATCTCATATAGGCTTGCCATACGCAAGATAATTAGAACTTAAAGAGCGGAAGAGCAAGGCCCGCAGATGTGCTCACTGCAAATATCATCTCCTCTACGGAAGCGTCATTCTGAACTTGTAGGCGCTGTGCAAACTTCAATACATGAATAAATAAATGCAAACACCTTTCAACTAAACAAATCACACCAGTAAACTGCCAAAACCTAAGCAACACTCCAAAACTAGTGTGAAGAATGAAGGAAATGCTATCGTTGCAGGAAAATGGAGAAAAAGTGTGAGGCACATCAAACATAAGCAATAAAAAATTCACTTATAACATATAACGCAATAATAATAGAAAACAAAAGAATATGAAGCACAGTTATTGTACTTAGTAGTCCCAACAATTTTTCTCAGAACGATTCAAGATGCATCATGCTGACCATCTTCCTTAGATAAGCGAGGGACGCACACTTTGTTAATATGTCAGCGATCTGTAGACTGCTTGGGATGTGCAGCAAGCTGATGTTGCTTTCTGCGAAAATATCTCTCACATGGTGCATCTTCAAGTCAATGTGCTTGTTCCCAGCAGAGATATGAGGGTTTTTTGTGAGGGGTGGTGCAGCCGAGCTCTGCAGTAGAGTTTCGGTAACCTCATGCCAGAGCTCTCCGCTCCAAGGCTGTTTGTGTGCGAATTCCCAAAACATCTTTCGTTCCCACGTGATGTCCATAGCACATGTAGAGAGAGCAACCTATTTTGCTTCTGCAGACGACAGAGCAATGACTGTTTGAAGCTTCGACATCCACATGACTGGTGCGTTGTTGACAAAAATTACGTACTCAGCAGTAGACTTGCGAGTCCCTACAAATCCCCCAAATCGGCGTTAGCGTACGACCAAAGTGAAGCTGGAGTGATCGGGATGTTGGCGCGGTAGTGGATTCCGTAGTCTAATGTACCAGCGACGTCTCTGAAGAGGCGCTTGAGCAAGGCGAAGTGACGCTCACAAGGATTGTGAAGATGCTTCAAAAGAGACGAAGCAGGGAAAGAGAGATCTGGCATTTAAAGAAGTCTACCAATACCAGCCCTATAGTTAGCGTTATCAACAGTAGAGAGAGCTTACTCGTTCTCACGTGTTCATAGTCAGTTCGCTACGGCCGGGAAACGAGATTGCAGGTGTTGCATCGTTCCGTGCCAAACTTCTTGACCAGTTGTAACGCATATCCATATTGAATGACCTTTACGTCGAGCACAGGACGTCGGATATTAGAGCCATTAAATGACTTAAGTTCGCCATAAATCTTCACGTCAAAGGTTACCGATAGTCGTTCCTTGAAATATGTCAGAAGGTTTACGCTGTTGGCAGCGAAGGTGCATTCGTCCAAGATTACTGCCACTATAATGAACCGGTCTCCTTCAAGGTACATCGTCTGTGTTTCTGGAACGCTATGTAAAGAGGCTAGAATGCTATTTTGTGGATTGAATCGTTAAAAAATGTGCAAAGAATTGAATGTACGGCTATATGCAAGCCAAAAAAAAATTTTTTTGGATACCATACTTTCATTTATTCAAGCAATACTACAGAATTTGTAGAACGAGTGAAAGCGGACATAATTGCTAGTTCACCTCCATGACATGAAAGTTTTTGTACCTAGTATACTCAGACGGATTAGGTGGTAGCTCGATCTGGAAGCTACCAACGGCACTTGCATACTTGTCGATTGCAAATATACACAAGTAATGAATGTAAACTAACTCTGGCTAGTACAACATTCATGAAATGGTAGTTGCGCACATCCATTCCCCCACCGCTTTTCTACCTCCATCAACCCGGCAACTACTGTATCACCTGAATCAAAGTAAAGCACCTTCATCTCCTTCCTCTACCTCGACATCCGCGAATGATAGCGTACGAAATTCTTTCCCATCATCATTCTCAACGGTTTCCTACTCATCCTTCACAACATCCTCCCAGCTCCACTTCTCCTCGTATCCAACAACACTGCTCCCTTTTCACACCGGCTTCGGAACAGTTCTGAACCCAACCCGTGTCCTCTTCTTACTATCCCCTTTTCCCTTCTTGTTCTCCACCTTCGGCTGAATTTCATCCTCTTCTACCCCCACACTCCTCGGTTGGATCGGCCTCTTCTCGCCAACCTTCCTCTTCAGACCTCTTTTCCTCACCAATTCTCCCTCCATCACCTCATCCACCCCAAAACTATCCGTCGCCGGTACAAAGTCTCTCGCATCCTCGTCCTCGCTTCCGATGCACACTCCTACCCCAACGCCGTTCACGATCTCCGTCTTCGGCGCCGGAGTTACCGGCGTTCCCTCCGCACCCCCTACCCCGCCCTTCTTCCTCCCATTCACCTCCTTCGAGCTCCCCTCCAGATTCTCAATGCGTTTCATCATCTTCTTCTGCTCCTCTTTCATCCCCCTCAGTTCCGTTACCACGAACCCTGTCACCTTCTTCGTCAGTCGACCCACGTCCTCTCCCATGCGCGTCCCCATCGCTCCGGCACACCCCAGCACTGCAGTGGCCCACCAGTCCAGCTCGTCCTTTTCTTCCTCCTCCTCGAACACACTCTTTAACTTCTTGTGCGACCGTACCCCTTCGTCCGACTCCCACGGCCACCTAATGTTCGAACGCGAATCGTCATCGCTCATGGTCGCGTTGGTAGAAGATCTGGTAGAAGAGCAAAAGGGATATCGAAAGAAGAGAAATCAGGGAAGCTGAAAAGAACAGAACTCGCTGATCGTTCCTTCGCAAACCGATCACGGTGTACCAAGGGTAGACGCTTTCGTCCCATGACACTGTAGTACCGCCGCACCCGCTCATATCCGTCCAACCTCTGCATCGCAATTATTTTCATATTTACTAGCATAATTCTTCACTTTTGAACACTCTCTATGCTTCTCATTCTCCATGTTCTCCCAACCGTTGCGAGAAGGGCGTCCCTTTTCATACATGGTTCATGCCAGTAGTATATGAAATGAAATCCTACCACTACCATCATATCATGATTCTTCCGTCCTCTTCATCGCCCTACATTTTACTCTTCATGTACTCCGTCTCTTCATAGCTTTTCCATCACAGAAGCTAAGTTCGTCACTCGTTTATGAACACCTTCTTCACTTCAAATTTACAAGCCTTAAAGGAAACAAAACATAGATATAGCTCCTTCGATACACCTCTTTATAGGTAATATCTGCTCGTTTCGTTCTCAATAAATATATCTTCTCCTCGCCCCTTCTTTCTTCATTTCTTCTCCTCTTTCCTACCTACTCACAGGCAGCAGAGCTCACAATGGCCTTCCAAAACACCCACAAGGTATCGCATGTACAGCTTCGCAACCAAACTGCTCTCATACCTATCCATCTCAACGCATTTCCCCATAGGACATACATCACCTTTGACGACTGCCTTCAACTGAAGTACGACGTTGACACCGGGGAAGCCACGGTTCGAGGAGTCCAGACCCTTTTATCCCCCGAACTGCTGGATGAACTCAGTGATGTTTATGACATACTTCACGAAGTTTCAATTCATGACCGAATCCTTGAACATCCTCCCTTCTTCCACACAATTGGGAATCTTTCAGAGCTACCCAACTACATGTCAGAGGCTCGGTCTTATTCACATAATCCCCTGAACATGCTCTTGCTATCCTCTCTCTTGGCATTCTCCCTCTTCGTTTCAGTAGCCATAGGAGCTCTCTATGGGATTATAAAGCCTCTCACAACACACGCTCTTCTCTACGATCGCTCCTCCCGCCAAACACAACTGGGATTCACCATCCTGTACAGCATGCTCGAAACTATGTTTCACATTATTCTGTTTGAATTGGCATTCTCTCTTCACGCCACAAGGTATGGTAGACTCGCATATGGTCCAATGACTCCGTCGCACACATCCAGCACCGTTTCGGCACTGAGGAATAAATACCTCGGCATGGGCATCGGTGGGCTTATCGTCCTCAACCTCTCTATCTTCGTCACCTATCAGCTCCGTCCTCCTCCAATCGATGTCATGGATTCTCTCAAAACTGCATGTATTTCCTTCTTCCCCGGCGGTTTCTTCTTCGGCTTCTTCACCATTCTCATCAACACATTTGGGATCTATTTCTCTACAAAACATACGTTCAACAACATAGTTCCGCTCTCCAATCGGGTGGTATACCGGAGAAGAGGGCTAAATCCGTACTGCCGTTGTATTCTAAACTCGTTCCGGAAAGCTTTGTTCCTTCAGGATTTCCTGCTTTCTATCAGACTTTTTCTGAACAGAGTGGTCCCAGTTTTCTTCGCACACACACTCTCCGAGTCTTTGGACCCCGAATCCTTTGGCTCGTACAGAAGTATCCCGCCCCTCCTCACAAACACCTTGTTCATTGTACTACTTGTATGCTCCGGAGTCGTCAAACACGCACCAAGAATCAACGCAAAGCGATACTTGTGCGCCATTGGTGAGCACCCTAGACCCCCGACACAACATCTACTGCCTTCTGGCTGACGTATTCACCAAGTGCGAGACAAGTAGTATACGAACATAAGTACATAACTGATACATGTTTCAACTAAACAGAATCTCTTCTCTACAAACATAGTTCCCACTTGTTCATGACGCTCTCCAGGATTGAAGTGTTTGGTATGGTATCCTATCCTACCCTTCAATCTTGGGTAGAGTCGTCGCTTCCACAATTCTTAAACTTTCTCTCGAATCACAAGATCATTTACTTCGAAACTATATTCGACACATAGATTACTACAAAATTTCATCACATATTCACTCAGTCCTCTTCGCCATCCTCAAGATCGTTTTCAATCTCCTCCACTTCATAATTCTCATCTTCGTCATCTTCTTCATACTGTTCTTCCCCTTCCTCTACTATCACCTCATCATTCTCCTCCTCCAAATTCGACGGTTCTGGATTCTTCCTCTTCTCCTTCATACTAACCAGGTCTTCATCCTCCTTGAACTGAGGTCGAAAGTGTGGGTTAAGGTGTACCGCATCCGGGAGGTTGTATTTCTCAGGTACCATGTACATGTGGTAACGAAACAAGGGAATCTCGGGGAATCTTCCATCCTCATTTGAAGCGCCTGCATGGAACACATCACCTCTTCCGATAAATATAGACTTAGGCAGAACGAAAAACTTCCTCACAAACATCCCCCGTGCCAAACCTTCAAATGCCTTGGGAGTAACTGCGTAGTGTGTATGAGACCCTTCACATACCCAAATTGGAAACGACACACACTTCCGGACACCATCATAAAGTACCCCGGGTTCTTCTTTTCTTCCAGCTTATCCTCATTGGCCAAGGTCGGGAAATCCGTATGTAACTGCTGCCGCTTGCATCCAACTGCAGTGCATAACACCCTCCCCCCCGTCTTCGGCGCATACATTCTCTCGTTTTCCACCCTATTATCTTGTAAACCCATTAAAGCACATATCTGTCCCAGTCGGGCATCCAGTAAAGCTCTCTTCTTCACAAGCACATGTCTTTCTACGGCTGCCTCCATGTCATCCACTATGCCTCTTCTCGTAGTCATGTACCTCCCACCATCTGCGTTGATGATCGGTATCCATGTGATTCAGTTCTTTGGTATCCTAAGGTCTGGAGCCCTCTCGAAGTCCCTTCGGAAGAAGTCCAGTAATTCCACACTAACATCCCCGTCAATGAGCTTGCTCAAACTCTCTGTCAGCTTCATCAACTCTCCATCCGATGCAAAGCCGTCCAGAATACAGAAACCTCTGTCTTGAAGCTCGACGTTCTTCTTCACAAAATAGACATACGCAAGAGAGTCGTTCTTCAGTGCATCCCCCCATAACGTCTTCTCGTCGACCTGCATGCCTCCCATTGCCGCGTTCAGGAGTTTATGGCCATGATACGCTGCATGCCAAAAGACTACATGGTGCACAGTTTCAAAGTCCTTGGGCTCCAACAAGTGGCCTCGGTGTTGCTTCTGGAGATATATCGCATCCAGCCACGGGTACACAGATTTAATGACATTCTCCACTCCAGTCGGCCACTTGCTTGGTAAGGTCTTCACCAACTTTAGCCACGAATCGTCACCTTCATATGCTACTTCTTCAGCCTTCTTCAGACCTGGCGCCAACACCTGCGGTACTATGTCATCGAACGGGTCAGTTTCCTCTGCCTGTGAGACCACAATTGGTACTCCATCTGAGTCTGTGTCGCTGCCAATGGATATCTGATGACTTTTCAACAAGTTTCTCACCCCCTTCGCACCAAGACTCCGCATATGACTGATGACTTCATCCTGAACAGATTGAATACCCTCCGTCCTTGACTTCTTCCGTTGATTAGGGTTCACGTCTCTCATTGCATTCTTTCGTCGACGGCTTCGTCTTGAACTCCTCATGCTTCTTGTCTTCGATGGCATACTCTCTTCACTTTCTACATCAGAGTCCTTAGAGCCCTTGCGCACTGGCGCTTTGGCCTTCCTACTTGCCGAACGTGTGGCCATTCTTTGCGTTGTAGACTCGTCTACCGCTTTGGTCTCAGACTGTGGTTCAGTCGGCGTAGCACCAGTGGCAGGTTTCAACATATCCACCCCTAAACTCTTTGCCAGCTTATCACGAGCAATCCAGACTCTTCTCGAAATCCTTCCTTCCCAGAGCTTCTTATTCGAAGGTACTTCAATTCGTGCTGCCTGTGTTGCAAGGTACTCACGAACGGTGCGCATTTCAAACTTTGTCACTTCCACCTTCATGGCATACGCTTCTTCCAATGTAACTTTCTTCTTCTTCGAAAGCTTCTCTGCCAAAGATTGAAGCCTCCTGCAGCAGATAAAGAAGTATTTGCGTACGTCTTCAAAACGACCCGTCAGTTTCGACACTCGCCTCCTGGAAAAGTATGCAACCAGAGCGTCGAGCGTGAAGTGGGTTGTATGCTCATCCATGGTAAAGAATTCATCACTTGATATACAAGAAATTCCAATCTCATGGTAGTCCCCACAAATCCGCTCCAAATGTTCCAGCAATCCAGGACTTCTCGCCACCTTCAACCCCATCTCTGCAAATCTTGCCAAATGCTTGATATTGTACTGGCCAATGATACCGCAAACACTTAGTGCACCTGCGACAGAGGTCCTCGTCATCTTGCTCAAGTCCTTCTTCTCTTCCTCAACCAGGACCCTTATAAATGACACAATAGAATCCACCTTGTCAGCAGAACCCATAAGACGAGCTTGCTTCCATCCATCGTTAGCACATTGCCAAGGCTCAAGATTTCCCTCGTGGTCATCTTCTGTCCATCTTTTCTCTTCCACAGCGAAACAGAAAGACCTCCACATAGATTGCTAATGTTGGCATAGATTCACAGAGCTCTTTGAGTGCTACATGACGATGAGCTCCATCAATCAGCACACAATTCACTTTCAAGCGATTGTTCTGCACTATGTCCTTCTCGGACACATCCTGAGACAGAACAGCAACGCTCATGGTCCCAAGTGCCTGTAAGAAGCTTTTGCGTCCAATCTCTTCTTTCAGAGCCTCGACATGATTCCGGAACAACCCTCTCACAGTCATTTCCGGAACTTGAATGAGCTCAATATCGACTTGAACAGACACATACTCGTAATGATCTAAGTCAAATACCAAACTCGCTAAACTCGTATCGACATCATTAGGAGGTATCACATCACCTTCATCAAGAGTTCATTGACGTTGCTTCCAAGGCTTTCCTTCACTAGAACCACGTCTTCGTCTTCGTCTTCATCCACGTCAATCACTTCTATTGTCACTCCACTGCGATTTCCAGCCTGAGTAATAGCTTCCGCAGTGCTGTTCCTCGATGCTCCAGACTGCACAATCGTAGCAGTTTGTTTACGAAATGCCGATACAGCACTCTCTGGGGTCGTGGTCATCTTGAATTCTTGCATCTGCTTTCCACCACCGTGAACGTTCGATGGTGTTTTCAGCTTTGGTACTGGCGCTTGTTTCCCGCCTTGGGGTTTTTAAGCATTCAACTGGGTTTTCACATGAGCCACTTTCATCTGCATTCGCTTTCGGGCACTGGATGGAGTTTTAGGTTTTACCACTCGCACCCGTTTCCCAGCAGTATTCGATGGCTTCTCAGGGGCGACGAATTTGGAACTCGGAGCACCCTTGTCCCCTTCATCAGCGCTTACGACGTCACCCACCTTAGACATTAAGTTCAGGTCCCAGGCGTAGAAACCGGGCCTGTTCATGTCCTTCAATGTCTTCGGAACAGAATCTTCATCAGTACACTTAAAGGGATAGAGATAGGGAGTGTCAAGCTCATGAGATATCTTCGCTCGCCATATACCAACTACATCTTCCCCTGGTTTTCCCTGCAGAGCATGTCCATGCATTTCCCTTCTGAACGTTGTCTTCCCTCCACCCGTGTCCACTTCAACGAGAACAGCTTTCCCAATCGCTGCTTTGTTCCCTCCTGCCCCTCCCAACAACAAGGTCACTTCTTCGCCTGGTGCGGGCTTCGACTTCATAGCTGTGGATGCGTTCCCCGTCGCTGCGTTCGGTTCAGCAGTTTTGGTCCGCTCCGAAGTTGTGGTGCCATGGTTGGTCGAGGCTTTCTCACCTTTCGAGAGCGTCTCATTTGACCCTTTCCCAGTCCCCTCATATCCATTATATGGTGCCAGTGTGTGTGATATACACGAGTCCTGGTGTTCTTCAAATCGTACGTTTGCTCCCGTGAAGTTGCAACCGCTCGTGTTCGAATCTCCGCCCTTTCTCGCGTGAGCACAATGGACGCAACCACTCACGTTCAAAACCGCTGCAATGCCCACGTGAGCAGTGTGGGTACAGTTCCTGATGGTTATAAATGGTTGGATCAATGTCTGATTCCGTCCTGGTTGACCCACTGTCCCCGCCTTTCATCATCTTTGAACATCGCCCGAGCGCCGTGTGGGAACCGCGGTTCGCCGAGTTCATAGCCGAGATCATAGCTATGATCTCGGCTATGAACTCGGCGAACCGCGGTTCCGGCACGGCGCATCTGACGAAACGCCACGTGTATACCGCCGAAAGAACCCCCCCTGAGGACCCCATGGAGACCACTTCTACTACACAATGCGCACCAAAGCACCTGTTCTCACCCACACCACCCACTACCTGGTGGTGTTGCTGGCGTTTATGTGGGCAGTGAATAAGTGACGCCCCGTCGATGGCCGCCGCCCTCCGTGCGCTGCTCCGTTCCCACCGCCTCGTCTCTCCTCCTCAAGCCCTTCCCCTCCGTCTTCCACGCTTGCTACACAATGTGTCCGAAGTGTCATCCGCGTCTCCATCGCTTTCCCGTTTATTCGACGTCACTGCCCACATAAACGCCAGCAAGGGGTCCTCCAGGGGGGTCATCAGGGGGGGTCCTTTCGGCGGTATACACGTGGCGTTTCGTCAGATGCGCCGTGCCGGAACCGCGTTCGCCGAGTTCATAGCCGAGATCATAGCTATGATCTCGGCTATGAACTCGGCGAACCGCGGTTCCCACACGGCGCCCGGGCGATGTTCAAAGATGTACGAACCCAGTGTTTTCTACGTTGGTTTTACATACTAGACATATAATGCACTGCACATACTGAGGTGCCCCACCGGTTTGATGTGTTTAGATCCCACTCTCGTCTCTCTATTCATTACCCGCTCAGTTCTCGGTAATCCGTCGCAACCGCGCTCTCCACCATTGTTTCCGACGCTTCCCGACGTTTCCGACGCTTCCCACCCATTTAAACATCTCCGAAACTTCTACCGTTTCACAATACTCGTTTACTTCGCGTCCTTTCCGATTCTCAGTTCTTACATGGCGTCCACCGGAAATGACGCTCCTCGGACTGTTAAGCAGAGTGTGCTGGCCGATGAGAACCATGGCACGGTATCC
Source organism: Gracilaria domingensis (assembly GCA_022539475.1). Lineage (NCBI taxonomy): Eukaryota > Rhodophyta > Florideophyceae > Gracilariales > Gracilariaceae > Gracilaria > Gracilaria domingensis. Next base: position 64,551 of record VCMS01000281.1, read on the forward strand.
TCTAGCGCATCCTCTAGCGCGTCGTTCGATTCAGCCAGCATGGCAACGCGTTTCTTGAAATGTGGGGTTGTTCATTGAGTTGCGAGATGCGTATGCCGCTTCAAGAAGTGGTACTGGTAATCCGCGTGAAGTTGGTACACGGAAGTTGTGGAATACGCTGTATCAAAACCGGAACACCTGCCATGTGCACGAGAGTTCATCACCACTGCGGTCAAGGGTCCTTTCCAAAACTACTCCGCAAAAGAACTCACGAAGATCTGTCTGGACGTGCGTTTCTGAGCAGGGTCTACAAATATACGCGTATCACTGATCTAGACGACGAGATTCTGATCGGCGCGTGAGAGATTTGTTTACCTGGAGTCTTGAAAAGGATGTCGACAACGGTAACTCGTTCATAGAACGGGCTTTCTGGAATGACCTTTCAAACGACATGGTCCAGGCAGTAAGCAGACGAAGAGAACTACGTTCAGGATTGGGCCTCCCACTCGTTTTCAGCAGTTACTCTATCTCTCTTTCGTGAAGCATATAACTTCGGAGAGAAATCTGCCCACGGCGAAGAAGAGGAAGGACGGGTAAGGGAACCCATAGAGCTGTGCAGTTCGTCGACGGCTAAACATAGTCTTCGAATGAGAACGCACGGGGAGACGTGATGGCAAATTGCAGTTGGGCAAACGATTGTAAGGGATGGGATTCTTTTGTCCTCAACCTTTAGGCTTGGTGATGGTGAGCAGATGTTTGCTGCTATACCCTGCTTGTAGGAAAAGAAAGTCTGCTTGGGTTTTCCATGTCATTGAATCCGCTCTGTTGTGGTACAGTCCGGAGTAGTCTTTCATACGTTGGGGGAAGAACCTGAAACCCACGTTGGATGTGAACGACCATACCGTTTCTTTGGTTCATACTCTTCGGATACTATCGACGCCAACTTACGGAGTTGGCCAAAGGAATTCTTGGCAGATTTCAGCAGATTGTGTTGAATGGCTTCCTATAACAAAATGTCCCCAACGTCAAGATGGAGTTTGTTGGAAAGCTTCAGACCTGGCCGCCCCGCACCCAGTACCCACCCGTTTGCAATGGATTCTCGGAAGAGTACGTGTCTCTATTCGTCAAAGCGATGTCTGTACATAACTTCCAACCATCTCGACTTATCCCTTAGGGCCGCTCCTTCAGGCAGGATGAGGAAGTAATACCGTCAACCGGTTAGGGTTTGAATACGCGATACAGATTTCCAAGCTCCTCAAGAGGAAACGCCGCAGGGAAAAGCTCAGTGTAACTCCTGATGTCATCGTCATCCTCTGATAGGACAAGAAAGAGAACGGTGATACACCTGGCCTACTGTTTGGGGCGAAAGATAACGGTTCCAGATGGGGTTTCTCCCCCTCATGACTTTGATGACACGGCGCACGTTTACAATGCTCTAGATGTCGGTGCGATGAAAGCATGGTTAGAAGCAATTCTCAATGCATTGTGTCGGATATGACGGAGACTGGTGAGGCCCATGGTTAACTATCTTCCCATCGTAACGATCTTTTGGAATGGCAAACGTTTCAGTTCGTGCTTTCACAGACCCACCATATGGCATTCCGGCGACATGCGAGTACTACGAATTTGTGCTGACGATGATATGGGACAATTATGCGACATCGATGGGTCATCATGCTTCGACCAGAAGGACATTTCGTTTTGTTTCTGCAGTATCGCCCAGTTTGGAGACTGGGAAGAGATTGCGAGAGCACAAGTCGGAGGACGCCTAAGAGCCGGAATAGAAAACCGCATTCATTCTTAATGGTATTTCCGACGCCCATGAACTTCATTTCGTTCTCGTTCGGATACCCCTTGTATAGAACCCTGCGCGTAATACTATCTCGCCTGTTTGGGGCGACGGGTTAGTACGCCGTGCATGGCGTGAGGTAATTGGAAACCCGTACGCCGGAACAGAAGGTAATGCGTAACCTTCAGAACTTCAACCTACCCGTTTCAGCTCGCTATGCCTGGGCCACTATTTCATCATTGACCCAGGTTCCAAATCTCGCTGGGGAGAGTCTCCGTTGGAGAGTTGAAGAGTGGTAGAAGAATTCGATACGTCGAAGGCTCGTTCCAGAACAAAAAGTCGAGACAGCTACTGATGGAGCTGATAGCGTGGTCTTCGTAATCCCGGAGATGTTTGGTTGATCTCTACTCCGGACGTTCTCTGTGCGCGCTGGCATGTATGATAGTGACGGGCCTCGGTGCGTTTCATTGGATGTTGTAAGCAAATGTAAGCAGTTTTCTCTCATGCAATCACCCAATGCCTATTGTGCATTACGCAAGAAAGGTTGTGGCGTGGATGAATAAGATGAAAAGACGGTTACGGAATGAGTAGTTCAAGGCGTTTTATGTGGTGGATGCCGAAATTTTCCTGAATCCGGTTAAACGAAAATACTTCGACTAGATGGTAATGGCACCCAAGGGATTTCTCCATCGCTACAATCTTTTGCCCATTCCATATCATCGTTTACCTTATCCACCTATTGGAATGAACCTGTCTTATCACTACTACATAAGGAACCTGGTTCCATGAGTGTGCCACTTGCTCTTACAAGGGGAAGTATGACTACGTTGGACCAGTCACACTTTTACTCTCTGTCGATGCGGACATCGCTATTGGCTCTATGTGAAGAGAAGTCGAATATCAAACATGCCTAGTATCCGTGGTAATGGTATGATAGTGTATGGCGCAGTGAAGTGCTGTGTTTCCGAAGGCGAGTAGTGGGATACTTTGATGGATCCTTGGTGATCTATGATCTTGAAGCCGACGCAATGCCACACATTTGGAACGTATGGAGACGGAACCGTGGGGCCACTCCATCTCGGCCCCTTCAGGAAGTATTGAAGCAAGTGAGGCGTGAAGGGGCAATGTACAACACTCTTCCCGCATTATTACTGAAGTCAACGCGTGGTCATGCCTGGATAGTTCTCTGCTCCTTTCTGTCATGTAGCGGCTATATCAATGACCGTCATATCTGAAGGTGATGAGACAAAGGTATATGGAAGAATATGGATTCTTAACATGGCACGCAAAACCAAATGTATGTCATTCGCCAGCCACATGAGTATCAGTGCTACCAACGTTTGGGGCTTTTGGAGAACTACAGGACTCCTCGTAGTCACGGCCTCATAGTACTTATTATAGGAGCTACGACGCAAATTTACCGTTTGGACTAGACCCACAGGATACTTGGGAAAGGTTAAACCTAGGTTCTCAGACAATGTCCTTGGAGAACTTGTTGCGTAGAGCTCAATTGTAGTGAGAAAAGCTTTTTGTTAAGGCTAAATGTATTGAAACACTTGTTGCTATGATTGGCTAGATAATATCTATTCATTACTGTACACCTTCAAGCCTGTTACTGTGTAACATATTGCATGCATATAGTGATGAAAGATCTGTTGAAAGTTGCCGTCTGCTCGTACTTGTTATATGCAGGGCCAAACATCCGTTGGGGAAAACTTCTTCGGAACCAAGTCCGAAATATGACCCGCGGAAAAGCCGTCCATAAAGATTGAAATGCGTTTTCCCCACAAAATGCGTGGCAGAATGCTTTTCTCCATATATGCAGTTACGAGGTTATAATTCCCCCCTCCACTTCAAGATCGAGTCCTTGCACACCCGATGTATACCAGTGCGTGACCCGCACATATCACTCTCAATCATATACCTTCGAGTATCCGTTCACTTTCTATATCTGTTCCGTAATACTACCGCGCACGGAAGGGCCGAAGCGATCTCGGATGGCCCCTCAAGTGCGGAGCATAGCAGGTTGGTTTAAATCTCGCGATAAGGCATCGGGGGTTACCGCGGAGCGCTGTGGTGATACTGGGTGCCAACGTAGGTTGACCGCGCTTGGTCGTCTCACCGAAGTTAGTGCTACTAATGGAGACGTGAGCCGAGGCCGAGCACCTCGTGCCTGGACTTGCCGCAACCAAAAAATCTTCATCTACAGTATCGGATAAGTAAAACCTGAGAAGAGGTCAGAGATTCCACATGCACTACGGAACGCACATGTAAGTGCAAACATGTTCAACTCATATGTGATAGTGCAATGTCGTGGGTCTGTTTACACGCACATGGGCTGCAATGAAGAGCCAAGGGTCATGATGATGGAAATGTAGAAGTCAAAAGCGATGAAAGGAAATTAGGTAGGTAAAGCACGGGCCTGCCCTACGTCAGAACTTAAGCGAGCGACACAGACGTACATGGAGGAACAGCGCCCAAACGGTCCTCGTCCATCGTATGATTGTTTCGACAAGGTGAGAACTGCGTGGATCAAGCGGAACGGAAAACTGTGGATTTGCGCCATCGTGAGAGCCGCGAACCTAGAGCCGAATCCTGGGGATAGGGAGAATACCCAGAAGCGCTGCCGAACAGAATCGTAACAGTTATGATTCGAGAAAAGTGAAGAGGAACGATGTAAAACTGACACTGCAGGCCCCTGTCTCTCGTCGCCAAGAAACGCGCAGTTTGGAAAAAGGAGCGGAGTCCACGGATCGCAGTAGATATCCAAGCAGTGACGTCGATGGACAAGGATAACGTGGAGGCGAACATAACGTGACGCCGGAAATGCAACCGCATTATGGCTGCCCATCGAAGGCCAGCACTTATTCCGTCTCGTCATATTGGGTCCAGACACAAGGAAGACGAAAGACGCAAGACGAGATACAACCGTTTGACACCCAGTCACAGGTGAGTCACATGACGAGCAAACAGGTTCTAATCAGGTCAGGAAGAAGGACGAACCATGGAAATGAGAATAGACGGGGGGGAACGATCGGCAACCTTCCTGTCCATAGCAAAGCGAGAGAGTATGGAACGATAAAGATCTTTGATCGTGGTGCTTTGTCACCGGAGTTTTTCCCCTGCATCGGTGCTAATGGGTAAGGAAGATGGAAATGGAATCCCTTATCGCTGCATAACGAGCTTTGGTAAAAGATCGGAAAACTGTTAGGAGATCTCTTATCGTACATTAGAGGACAAGCAAAGTCTGAAATATGAGCCGTACGATCTTGCTCAGAATGAAGCATAGAGTCACTTGAAGCTTAAGGTCAAGAACAAGAGGTTCTCATTACATCTTGAGATGATAGGCTCCAGATCGTTGGAGGGAAAAGGAACGAACTGGACTTCAAGTATAAACAAGAGCAGAAGCTGGTACAAACATTGACGTGAACGACGAGTTTGTTGGTTGTTGCGAAATGGACCGTCTATGACCCATACTTCATACGCCAAAGACGAGACTAGAGAGTATGCTTCGAGATGAGTATACCGGCAAGGAAACTGGGGCACCGAAGTAGACAGTTGGACCTGAGAAAAACGGACAGTTTTGCTAGTGTTGATGGGAAGGAGATTAGGCCACGGTGACCAATGCGATTCTTGCCATGTAGATGAGGGTCTACACTGCCATTCCGTACCGTGGTGGTTGGAGGCGACCATTTGTGAATGCAAATTGTTGGAGTGACGGATGGTATATGAAGCCACGTGGGAAATCTATCCCAGGGAATGAAAATGGAAATGACGTGTGAACCCAGTTTAACGCAACGACATTTGTTCTTTGCTGCAAATGGTGTTGAAACAGCTTTAAGTGATGCAATTAGTGTTCGGAAACGCCTATGCGAAGGCAGAAGTTAATTGATGAGACTAGGTTTACGTAACATGCTTTGTAAGGACCCCGAGCTAAACAAATGTATGAAAGGGACATGAACTAAGATGAAATACTAAACCAGAGAGGTATCCCGTGAAAAACTCGCTACCAAAGATGCAAATGGTATGTGAGATTCTTGTCGTCGTGGCAGAATCTCAGAAGGTACAAGATATATGTTGCTCCGCCGGGCTTTTTAACCCATATCATGCAACCCTGAAGATGAAAACCCATGTGACTTGCTTTTTCGGTTAACGCCTGAGCTTGGAGGTTATGCTGCGTGAGTTCATGGCTACGACGTTTTTACAATAACAAGTTTTGCGAGGTAATACCTAAAGAGGGATCTTCCAGTGTGATGGGACAATTGATGCATCTGGCATGTCTTGATGCCTGGATTAGCGTCCGTTGTCTCGCGCGACAGAGTCTGAACGAGGGAGAGGTGGTAAGAGACAAGTGTTGGTTCCCAACTTGTTCGGGAAATACTCTACCACTGGCCACCCTGGAGAGTATCTGAAGACCTGTGAGGGTTCCGCATGCTAGCAATGTTATCCAAGCAGTAGTTCAGTAATATGCCCATCGAATGGGCTGAAAGATGCCGGCATGGAAATGTATGACCGGTGAGGCACTTGTGGTTACTGGATGTTCGCGTCGAAAAGGGAAAATGCACCTTGTCTTCCGAGAAGATGTGTTGATGGAAAGATCTCTAGAAGCTCTGGAGCCTGTACTGGATTAGCTATGTTGGATGCTGCATTTCGGGGTAGACCGTAATGTTCTACGAATAACTGCAGAGAGCGGATGTGGAGGAAAGTCTGTTGCAAGTAAGGATTACAGAGAGAATTGGATTCAGAACGTTCACCTATATAATGCTATATGGTTTACGTTACGAAAGTTTGTCGTGATTGTGATTGGTAGTGTAAACGAAGCTCGGGATTGCGATAGAATCTGTAAATGTAGATCTGGGGATACTTCCAGTTGCAATGAGGGAAACACAGGCCGTTGCGGATAGATTATTTTCGCGTAGGATGTGTTTGTTTACGAGCCGTTATCGATGAGTAAATGGGACGAGACCGGAACCATGGGATTACAGATGCCATGTTGTGACCGTTTTAGAGAAATTGGAGAGGTTTGCAAATGTGTGATC
>VCMS01000281.1:73575-91694 GCA_022539475.1 Gracilaria domingensis
CATGAGTAATAGCTTCCCGCAGTGCTGTTTTCCTCAGATGCTCCAGACTGCACATTCGTAGCAGTTTGTTTACGAAATGCCGATAAGCACCTCTCTGGGAGTCGTGCTCATACTTGAATTCTTGGCATCTGCTTTCCACGCACCGTGAATGCGGTTCGATGTGTTTTTTCAGCTTTGGTACTGGCGACTTGTTTCCGCTTGGTGGTTTTTAAGCATTTCAACTGGCGTTTTCACAATGCAGCAGCTGTTCATCTGCATTTCGCTTTCGGGCACTGGATGGAGTTTTCAGTTTTACCACTCGCAACCGTTTCCCAGCAGTATTCGATGCGCTTCTCGGGTGCGACGAATTTGAACTCGGAGCACCCTTGATCCCCCTTACATCAGCGCTTTACGACGTCACCCACCTTAGACATTAAGTTTCAGGTCCCATGGCGTAGAAACCGGTGCCTGTTCACTGTCCTTCAATGTCTTTCGGGAACAGGAATCTTCATCAGTACACTTAAAGGGATAGAGATAGGGAGTGTCAAGCTCATGAGATATCTTTCGCTCGCCATATACCAAGCATACATCTTCCCCTGGTTATTCCCTTCAGAGCATTGTCCATGCATTCCCTTCTGAACCGTTAGTCTTTCCCTCCACCCGTGTCCACTTCAACGAGAACAGCTTTCCAATCGCTTGCTTTGTTCCCTCCTGCCCTCCGCAACAACAGAGGTCACTTTTCTTCGCCTAGGTGCGCCTCGGGCTTCGACTTCCATAGCTGTGGAGGGCGTTCCCCGTCGGCGCTGCGTTCGGTTCAGCAGTTTTGGTCCCGCTCCGAAGTGTGGTGCCTATGGTTTGGTCGTAGGCCTTTCTCACCTTTCCGAGAGGTCTCCAATTTGACCCTTTCCAGCCCCTCATATCCATTATCATGTGCCAGGTCTGGATAGAGTTTTGTGTGATATATACACGAGTCCTGGTGTTCTTTCAAATCGTTACGTTCTCCCGTTGAGTTGCAACCGCTCGTGTTCGAATCTCCGAACCTTTCTCGCGTGAGCGACAATGGACGCAACCCTCACGTTCCAAAACCCGCATGCAATGGCCCACGTGAAAGCAGTGTGGGTACAGTTTCCGCTGATGGTTATTAAATGGTTGGATTCATATGTCTGATTCGTCCTGCGTTGACCACTTGTCCCCGCCTCATCATCTTTGAACAGTACGCCCCCGAAGCGCCGTGTGAGGAACCGCGTTCGCCAGTTCATAGCCGAGATCATAGCTATGATCTCGGCTATGAACTCGGCGAACCGCGGTTCCGGCACGGGCCGCATCTGACGAAACGCCACATTCGTGTATACCGCCGAAAGAACCCCCTGAGGACCCCATGGAGACCACTTCTACTACACAATGCGCACCAAAGCACCTGTTCTCACCCACACCACCACTACCTGTGGTGTTGCTGGCGTTTATGTGGGCAGTGAATAAGTGACGCCCCGTCGATGGCCGCCGCCCTCCGTGCGCTGCTCCGTTCCCACCGCCTCGTCTCTCCTCCTCAAGCCCTTCCCCTCCGTCTTCCACGCTTGCTACACAATGTGTCCGAAGTGTCATCCGCGTCTCCATCGGCTTTCCCGTTTATTCGACGCGTCACTTGCCCACCACATAAACGCCAGCAAGGGGGGGTCCTCCAGGGGGGATCATCAGGGGTCCTTTCGGCGCGGAACACGCTGGCTTTGCGTCAGATATGCGCCGTTGCGGACCGCGGTTCTGCCGAGTTCATAGCCCGAGATCATAGCTATGAATCTCCGGCTATGAACTCGGCGAACCGCGGTTCCCATCACGGCGCCCGGGCGATGTTCAAAGATGGTAACGAACCCAGATGTTTTTCTACGTTGGTTTTAATACTAGGACATATAATGCACTGCACATACTGAGGTGCCCCACCGGTTTGATGTGTTTAGATCCCACTCTCGTCTCTCTATTTCATTACCCGCTCAGTTCTCGGTAATTCCGTCGCAACCGCGCTCTCCACCATTGTTTCCGACGCTTCCCGACGTTTCCGACGCTTCCCACCCATTTAAACATCTCCGAAACTTCTACCGTTTCACAATACTCGTTTACTTCGCGTCCTTTCCGATTCTCAGTTCTTACATGGCGTCCACCGGAAATGACGCTCCTCGGACTGTTAAGCAGAGTGTGCTGGCCGATGAGAACCATGGCACGGTATCCTCTAGCGCATCCTCTAGCGCGTCGTTCGATTCAGCCAGCATGGCAACGCGTTTCTTGAAATGTTGGGGGTTGTTCATTGAGTTGCGAGATGCGTATGCCGCTTCAAGAAGTGGTACTGGTAATCCGCGTGAAGTTGGGTACACGGAAGTTGTGGAATACGCTGTATCAAACCGTGAACACCTGCCATGTGCACGAGAGTTCATCACCACTGCGGTCAAGGGTCCTTTCCAAAACTACTCCGCAAAAGAACTCACGAAGATCTGTCTGGACGTGCGTTTTCTGAGCAGGGTCTACAAATATACGCGTATCACTGATCTAGACGACGAGAATTCTGATCGGCGCGTGAGAGATTTGTTTACCTGGAGTCTTGAAAAGGATGTCGACAACGGTAACTCGTTCATAGAACGGGCTTTCTGGAATGACCTTTTCAAACGACATGGTCCAGGCAGTAAGCAGACGAAGAGAACTACGTTCAGGATTGGGCCTCCCACTCGTTTTCAGCAGTTACTCTATCTCTCTTTCGTGAAGCATATAACTTCGGAGAGAAATCTCCCAGCGGCGAAGAGAGGAAGGACCGGGAAGGGAACCCATAGAGCTGTGCAGTTCGTCGACGGCTACATAGCTTCGAATGAGACGCACGGGAGACGGATGGCAAATGCAGTGCAAACGATTTGTAAGGGATGGGATTTCTTTGCCTCAACCTTAGGCTTTGGTGATGGTGAGCAGATGTTGCTGCTATACCTGCTTGTAGAAAAGAAGTCGCTTGGGTTCCATGTCATTGAATCTCGCTCTGTTGGGTACAGTCCGGAGTTAGCTTTTCATACGTTGGGGGAAGAACTGAAACCCACGTTGGATGTGAACGACACCGTTTCTTTGGTTCATACTCTTCCGGATACTATCGACGCCAACTTACGGGAGTTGGCAAAGGAATTCTTGGCAGATTTCAGCAAGATTGTGTTGAATGGCTTCCTATACAAAATGTCCCCAACGTCAAGATGGAGTTTGTTGGAAAGCTTCAGACCTGGCCGCCCCGCACCAGTACCACCCCGTTTCAATGTATTCTCGGAAGAGTACGTGTCTTCTATTCGTCAAGCGATGTCTGTACATAACTTCCAACCATCTCGACTTATCCCTAGGGCCGCTCCTTCAGGGCAGGATGGAGGAAGTAATACCGTCACGGTTAAGGTTGAAGACGCGATACAGATTCCGAGCTCCTTCAAGAGGAACGCCGCAGGGAAAAGCTCAGTTAACTCCGATGTCATCGTCATCCTCGATAGCGACAATGAAGAAGGTGATACACCTGGTGCCTCTGTTGGGGCGAAAGATAACGTTCCAGATGGGGTTCTCCCCCCTCATGACTTTGATGACACGCGCACGTTAAATGCTCTAGATGTGGTGCGAGGAAGCATGGAGAAGCAATTCTCAATGCATTGTGTCGGATATGACGAACTGGTGGAGGCCCATGGTACTATCTTCCCATCGGATACATCTTTGGAAGGCAACGTTCAGTTCGTGCTCACAGACCCACCATATGGCATCCGCGACAGCGAGTACGACGAATTGGCTGACGATGATATGGACAATACTGCGGACATCATGGCATCCATGCTTCGACCAGAAGGACATTTCGTTTTGTTCTGCAGTATCGACCAGTTTGGAGACTGGGAAGAGATTTTGCGAGAGCACAAGTCGGAGGACGCAAGCGGAAAGAAAACCGCATCATTCTTAATGGATTCGACGCCCATGAACTTCATTCGTTCTCGTTCGAACCCCTTGAAGAACCCTGCGCGTAATACTACTCGCCTGTTTGGGGCGACGGAGTACGCCGTGCATGGCGTGAGGAATGGAAACCCGTACGCGGAACAGAAGGTAATGGTGAACTATCAGAACTTCAACTACGTTTCAGCTCGCTATCCTGGGCACTATTCTATCATTGACCAGGTTCCAAATCTTACGCCTGGGGAGAGTCTCCGATGGAGAGTGAAGAGTGGTAGAAGAATTCGAACCGCGAAGGCTCGTCCAGAACAAAAGTCGAGGCAGCTACTGATGGAGCTGATAGCGAGGTTCTCGAATCCCGGAGATGTTGTGGTTGATCTCTACTCCGGGACGTTCTCGTGCGCGCTGGCATGTATGGATATTGAGGGGCCTCGGCGTTTCATTGGATGTGAGCAAGATGAGCAGTGTTTCTCTCATGCCAAGCACAATGCTATTGTGCATTACGCAAGAAAGGTGTGGCGTGATGAATTGAAGATGAAAGAACCGGTTACGAATGAGGTAGTTCAAGCGTTTTATGTGGTGGATGCCAAATTTCCTGAACGGAAACGAAAGACTTCGACTATATGGAATGCACCCAAGGGATTCCCATCGTACCAATCTTTCCCATTCCATATCATGTCGTACCTATCCACCTATTGGAATGAACCTGGTCTTATCACTACTTACAAAGAGAAACCGTTCCATGAGTGGCCACTTGCCTTACAAGGGAAGATGACTACGTTGGACAGTCACACTTTACTCTCTGTCGAGGCGACATCGCTATGGCTCTATGTGAAGAAGTCGAATATCAAACATGCAGCAAGTGGAAATGGAGTATTTACGAGTAAGGCGTTTTCCGAAGGGGAGGTTATTGGATACTTTTATGGGACCTTGGTGTATCATGATCTAAGCCGACGCAATGCCACACATTTGACGTATGGAGACGGAACGCTGGGGCCACTCCATCTCGGTTCAGGAAGTATTGAATGCAAGTGAGGGTGAAGGGGCAAATGTACAACACTCTCCCGCATTATGATACTGAAGTCAACGCTGGTCATGCCTGGATAGTTCCTGCTCCTTTCTGTGTAGCGGGCTATATCAATGACGCGTCATATCGTGAAGGTGATGAGGACAAGGAATTGGAAGAAATGGATTCTAACATGGCACGCAAACCAAATGTATTCATTCGCCAGCCCACAGAGTATCAGGCTACAACTTTGGGCTTTTGGAGAACTACAGACTCCTCGTAGTCACGGCCTCAAGGGACATTAAGGAGCACGACGAAATTTACGTTGACTATGGACCCACATATACTTGGGAAAGGTTAACCTAGGTTCTCAGACAATGTCCTTGAACTTCGTATGAGCTCAATGTAGTGAGAAAAGCTTTTTGTTGAAGTAAATTGTATTGAACACTTGTGCTATGATTGCAGAAATACTACTCATATGTACACTCAAGCTGTACTGTGTAACATATTGATGCATATAGTGGTATGAAAGATCGTTGAAAGTGCCGTACTTGTATATGCAGGGCGCAACATCCGGGAAAATCGGACCAAGTCCGAAATATGGACCCGGGAAAGGTCCAAAAATTGAATGCCGATCCGCCACAAATGCTGCAGAATGCTTTTCTCCATATATGCAGTACGAGGTTAAATTCCCCTCCCCTTCACATATCAGTCCTGCACACCGAGTACGTGACCCGCACATATCACTCTCAATCATATACCTTCAGTATCGTTCACGTTTCTATATCTGTTCCGTAATACTACCCGCGCACGAAGGCCGAAGGATCTCGGATGGCCCCTCAATGTGCGGAGCATGCAGGTGGTAAACCGCGAAAGGCATCGGTACCGCCGGAGCGCTGGGATACTGGGGTGGCCAAACGTAGGAGCGCGGTCGTCTCACGAAGTAGTGCTACTAATGGGAGACGTAGCCGAGGCCGAGAACCTCGTGCTGGACTTCGCAAACCAAAATCTTCATCTACAGTATCGGAAGTAAAACCGAGAAGGAGGTCAGGAGATTCCACATGCACTACGGAACGCACAGTAAGTGAAACAGTTCAAGCCAAGGATAGTGCAATGCGTGGGTCTGTTACACGCCACATGGCTGCAATGGAAGAGCCAAGGGTCAGTGATGATGGAAATGTAGAAGTCAAAGCGATGAAAGGAAATAGGAGAAGAACGGCTGTACGTCAGAATGTAAGGAGGACAAGAGGCAGTGGAGGAACAGAAGGTCCTCGTATCGATGATTGTTCCGACAAGGTGAGAACTGCGGATGACAATGCGGAGACGGAAACTGTGGATTGCGCCATCGTGAGAGCCGAACCTAGAGCCGAACCTGGGGATAGGGAGATACCCAGAAGCGCTGCCGGAACAGAACGTAACAGTTATGATTCGAGAAAAGTGAAGAGGAACGAGAAAATGAATGAGGGTGTCTCTCGTGCCAAGAAAGGCAGTGGAAGAAAGGAGCGGGAGTCCACGGACGCAGTAGATATCCCAAGTGACGTCGAGGACAAGGATAACGTGGAGGCGAACGATAACGTGGACGCCGGAAATGCAACGCATATGGCTCCCATCGAAGGCAGGCATGATTCCGTCTCTCATATTGGGTCCAGACACAAGGAAGACGAAGACGAAGACGAGATACAACCGACACCAGTCACAGGTGAGTCACAGAGAAACAGGTTCAATCAGGTCAGAAGAAGGACGAACCATGGAAATGAGAATAGACGGGTGGGGAACGATCGGCAACCTGTCATAGCAAACGCCCGTAGAGAAGTATGGAACGATAAAGATCTTGATCGTGGTGCTTTGTCACGGAGTTTTTCCCTGCATGGTGCAATGGAAGAAGATGAAGATGAATCCCTTACTTCGCGATACGAGCTTTTGGAAAAGATCGGAAAACTGAAGGGAGATCTCTATCGTACAATAGAGGACAAGCAAAGTCTGAAAATGAGCGTACGACTTGCTCAGAAGAACATAGAGCAACTGAAGGTTAAGGTCAGAGAACAAGAGGTTCTCATACACTCTTTGAGAGAGGCTCTCAGACGTGGAGGGAAAAGGAACGAACGTGACAGTAACAAGAGCAGGAAGCGGTACAACATTGACGTGAACGACGAGTTTGTTGGTGTTGCGAAGACCGTCTATGACTCCATACTTCAATACGCCAAAGACGAGACAAGAGAGCTATGCTTCGAGATGAGTATACCGGCAAGGAACTGGGGCAACCGAAGTAAGACAGTTGGACCTGAGAAAAACGACAGTGTGCTAGTTGTTGATGGGAAGGAGATAGTGCCACGGTGCCCAATGGATCTTGCCATGGAGATGAGGGCGTACACGCCATCCGTACGTGGTGGAGGCGACCATTTGTTAATGCAAATTGTGGAGACGGAGGTAATGAAGCCACGTTGGGAATCTATCCGAGGAATGAAAATGGAAGATGACTGTGTGAAACAGTTAACGCACGACATTTGTTTGCGCAGAAGGTTGAAACAGGCTTTAAGTGATGCAATAGGTGTTCGAAAACGCCATGCGAAGGAGAAGTTATTGATGAGACTAGGTTACGACATGCTTGTAAGGACCCCGATAAAAAATGATGAAAGGGAGCAGAACAAGTATGAAATACAAACCAGAGAGGTACGTGAAAAACTCCTACCCAAAGATGCAAATGGATGTGAGATTCTGTCGTCGTGGAGAACTCAGAAGGTACAAGATATATGTTTCTCGGGCTTTAACCCATATCATGCAACCGAAGATGAACCATGTGACTTGCTTTTTCGGAACAGCCTGAGCTTGGAGGTGCTGCGTGAGTTCATGGGCTACGACGTTTTACAAACAAGTTCGAGGAATACCGAAGAGAGGGATCCAGTGGATGGGACAATTATGCATCTGGCACGTCTTGATGCCTGGATAGCGTCCGTTGTTCGCGCGACAGAGTCTGAACGAGGGAGAGGTGGTAAGAGACAAGTGTTGTTCTCCAACTTGTTCGGGAAATATCTACCACTGGCACTTGAGAGTATACTGAAGACCGTGAGGGTCCGCATGCAGCAGAGTTATCCAACAGAGTTCAGAAATGGCCCATCGAATGCTGAAGATGCGCGGCATGGAAATGATGACCGGGTGGGCACTGTGGTTTACTGGATTCCGTCGAAAAGGAAAATGTACCTTGCTGTCCGAGAAGATGTGTTTATGGGAGAGATCTCTGAGAAGCTCGGAGCTGTACTGGATTGCTATGTTGGATGCTGCATTCGGGGAGACCGTATGTTCTACGACATAACTGCAGAGAGGGATGTGAGGGAAAGGTCTGTGCAAGAAGGATTACATGAGGAGAATTGGATAGAACGTCACTAATGCATTATGGTTTACGTTACGAAAGTTTGGTGATTGGATGGTAGTGTAAACGAGCTCGGGGATTGCGATAGAATCTGTTAATGTAGAATCGGTGGAACTTCCAGTGCAATGGAGGGAAAAAGGGGCGTGCGGGATAGTTTTGTCGGAGGATGTGTACCGAGCCTTTGATCGAAGAGAATGGGACGAGACCGAACCATGGGGATACAGATGCAGTTGTTGACCGTTTTAGAGAATTGGAGGTTTGCAATGTGTGATCGTCCTCGTCATCCGTGGCCCAGCGGAGGGAAATGCAGTTCAAGGATTCGTCAATGTTATCCAACGGCTCCGTTACCTCGAAGAAGCGAACAAAGGCAAATTCAGAATCGGAATTGCTTTGGTTACATCTGCTAAAGCGAACCAGGGCAAAGACTTTGCATACCCATGCGGTGGGGAAGTCACAACCGGGAGGAGAAGTTCCATTAACCAGGACGGTAGAGAATTTTGGGGACTTGGAAGGGCCGAAAGAAGTGGTTGCAAAAATACGTTCACGCAAAGAGACCTCCGACTCTCGCAGTCTAATGCATTGAAAGTGACGATCGTAGTCATCCAGCGAGGGGCAGAATCCAGAAACAATGTAAGCGGAGATAACGACGGTGATTTTGATGTCATGGGGGTTGTCCAACGGTTGAAGAGTTTCTAAGCTTAGGATACGGAAGGAAGAGAGGGCGTCGCGAGAGATTTGGTTGATGAACTGCAATGTAGTTTTGGAGAACAAATCTGTGAGAGCAGATGACGGGACGTTTGGATGGGACCGTAGATACTTGTCGGCCGTGATGATGTCGAAGAGGGAGAATGAACTACCATCACGAACAATGGAGGGACACCGCTGCGACAAACGGCTGGTCGAGTTGGGAGACATGGAGAAGTGTTTCCTTACCGAGATAGAGTGTAAGAAATCCTGCGACTCTTGGATTGAGTCCACTGTTTCCTTATGCGCAGTTGATCTTCTGCGAGAGGTACGGCGGTAGTGGTTCTTGAAGAGGAGATGCGCGTGCTCGTACACACCTGCATCACCGAAATGGAGGCCTCCGTATCGACGGATGTCTGGAATGATGTGATCCAGGAGATGGAATTTGAGAGTACGAAAGTTGGAGGCCTGGTATGGACCCAAAACTGAGACAGTTTGAGTCTTGAAGTTGTTGATGAGAGTCTCCAAAGAGCGTAAGCGATCATCAGTCCATTCTGGGGCAGTGTGGTAGTGAAGAACGTTATTGACGAGATCGACGTAAGAGGTGAAAATGGTGGTTATTGGGGCGGGAGATACTTCACCGCAGCAACGGTCGAAGAATGCACCGATGAAGGGGAAGACCATGTCGAGGGCGCGATAGTCCTTTGCTTCTAGCATGCCTCTGATTCCGTCAGTGGTGAAGAAGCCGTTGAGAGACTTACCCTTTTCAGATGTCGAGAAATCAATATGAAGCCCTGGAGCCGGAAACGAGCGTTCGATGTCAGCTAGGATGGAGTTGGCGTGAGTAAGAATAGATGTTCTGATGGGCCGAAACGACCTGGAGGATCCATTGAAGCCCACGGAAGTGTGAAGAGAATCGGACTTCAGGCGTTCGATTGTGCCGAGTTTGATGAGTTTAGAGATGCCAAGGTGAAAGTTGTGAAGGGGCTCGAAGGAGAAGATTGAATAAGGAGTGAGCAGTGAAGAGATGTTGAGAAGAGGGTGAGATTCCAGAAAGGACTTGTATGGAGAGAGAGAGGTGTTCTGAAGCTTCTTCTTTGAGGTTCCTTGCAACCCGTGGTCTACGGGAGAGGAGAGCAGAATCTGCCTCGAGAAGTAGGTCATCATGTCTTTTTCTGGTTTGCAAAGTGTGTGAGAGGGTTTGCTCTGTGAGAGTAGGTTGGTAGAGGTTGAGTTTTGAACGAGGGAGGAGACACCGGTGGCAGGGTTTGCTTGGCTTTGTGCCATGAAGTACTGCGAGAATGTCCTTGGCTTCGGGGATGTCAGCGCTGTAGTGGGAGATGACTGGATGGCATTGACGAAGGACTCCTTTGGCGTCGCGGAAGAGAAAACCCTTCATACCGATATGATACAGAGGTTTGAGGATGGTCTCTAGGGACTCCTGGACGAGCTGCATGCGCACAATGCGGGTCACGCTGGGGGTTGAGGGAGCGACTTCCAAGGAATCTGTGTCAGTGGAGGACGAGTCGGAGGTGAAGGATGTGGGTATGTATCCGACGAGTGTGTAGTTCTGCGTGATGCACTTTCTGCGGAAGGAGTCATTGAAATTGAGGAGGGTGATGTGAAGAGGATACGACGTAACAGAAGAACTTTTCAAAGAGGTGGAAGACTTGTCTGAATATAGTTGAACGAGGCCGACGAACGAGTCTGTGCCGGTGATACTGGGATCGTGCCAGATAACGTCGGGGTCCGGAGAATGCATGATATGCCTCTTGATAGTCGGGACGACATGGCGGCCGAGTTCCGAAGCCATAGGGTGTGCGATTGCGGTAGTTCCTGTTCTTGAAGCTTGTTTGACTGGATGAAAGAAAAAGTTGCTGTGGGATGCGAGACAAAGTTGTTGTAGGAGAACCTGAACGGGGTCCCTGAGGTAGAGGGTGGCGGAGAAGTTATGGTTTTTGTCATGGATGATGGTTGAGGTGAACCCAATTGAGCTGACTGTTTCTTCGAAGATTTTGGAGTGCAGTTTCAGACATTCGGCAGCGGAAGTGATGGAGGTCTGGAAGAGGGAAGAGGGAGCGTGGATTGCTTGAGAATGTTGATGAGCTCGTCAGCAGAACGCTTTCCGAGTTTTGTGGCAATGGAGGATATGTAGGTGACAAAGTTATAGATGTGGTCTTTCTGTGAGGGGGGAGAGGGGGAGAAGGCGTTACCTGAGCCTGTGGAAGGGGACTGGGAGGCGAGTTGGTGATGCGGGCTGAGTATCTGTGCTGCGTCGGATGAGCGTAGGGAGAGAGCAAGCTGTTCCTGGAGATAAGGGTCGTCGTCTGCGAGTGCTACGTTATCGGACGGGCGGTTAGAGGGGGGAAGGAAGGGGGTTCGGTGTTGTTGAGTCTGCGGCGCTTGGTTCGGGGAGAGAAGTGGGATCCTCGATGAGGTGTTGCAGTGAGAAACGGGTTTGGGTCATTCCTGTGTCTGCATCGCTTCTGATGCCGGGCGAGAGAGGCGAGGGACTGTGTATTGAATGAGCAGCGGGGGAAACAACAGTTGTGCATGGCTGGGTGAGAGGGTATGAAAGTAGTGAGGGAAGTTGCTTGCAGAGGGAGGTCGGTGGTGATGGTGCGGCGCAGAATCTTGGAGCACCCTGCAGGGGAGAGTATAAAGTGTGTGTATACGCCACCAACTCCACCGTGCACGTGATCGTTTACGTACCTTTCCTGCATGTTTCAGTGTGGGGAGGATTTCGAACTTTTCTGAACACAACTTTCAAAAAGTTTCGCGGACTGCGCATTACGCGGCCGGCGATGATTGACGTACAGTGTGGCTGCGATTGAAGTTCTTCTTCTGTGAGCTTCAGTGGCGTTGCCTCTCAGAGTCCTGTCCTGGGATGTGAAACGTGCGAAAAAGGTAAGTCGAGGCGTAAATGTTTGATATGGCGAATATGCGCGACTCTGACCAGTGTTTTTGCGCGGCGGCGGCTGTGTGCGAGAATGAGCGCGACAGGTTCATGAAGCTGCAGCGTGCGGAATCTTTGGATTGGAACCGGAGTAGTTCAGGTTTTTTATGTTTGGGACGCGTACTGAATGGGTTCAATGTAAGTGAGACCTTTTGATGCTGATGGTGTTTGCGAAGTCTAACTGCGGAACGTTACGTGATTTTGCGAGACGCACGGAGAGGATTTGGAAGCAGGTTAGCGTGAATGTCTTGGGTGGGGGCCTATGGGTAAGTTTGAGAAGCTTTTTGTTCGACTTTTGATGTGAATGCTAACTGGATAATGTTGTATGCGTATGCGTAGGGCTTTTGGGACAGTTTGATGCGTGTTGTCGAG
The DNA here is from genome assembly GCA_022539475.1 of Gracilaria domingensis. Lineage (NCBI taxonomy): Eukaryota > Rhodophyta > Florideophyceae > Gracilariales > Gracilariaceae > Gracilaria > Gracilaria domingensis. Next base: position 85,876 of record VCMS01000281.1, read on the forward strand.
GGTATTGGTGAGGTAGGGGACACATGGTAAGTAGATGAGTGTTCATTTGAGAATGTTTCGAAGAGCGAAGAGTTAGCTAACGGGATATGTGGCTGCGCGGCGGGGGCTGTTTGCGAGAATGAGCGCGATAGGTTCATGGAGTTATAGCGTGCGGGATCTTTGGATTGGAAGTGGAATGGGGATGGGGCGGAAGGCGGTGGTTTACTTCGTTTCCTATGTGTAACGTGTTTTTTGAGGTGAAGTGGATAAGGGAGAATGGTTACGATGTGGCTGGGTGGTTGGGTTTCTAGAAGAATCATGCTAATGACCCTGAACTCTGACGAACAAGAGTTTGGGGTCATGGAAAGATTGATTACCTCAACGGAGGCCTTCCAGGTAATCATTCTTTGCCACTACTCCAAATTCTTGTTCGTCAGAGTTCGGTGTGGATGGCAAGGTACGCGTCGGGGTAAGTACGAGATCTTTTTTGTTCGAGTTCTGATAAGAATGCTAACTGGTTACTGTTTTATGTGTATGTGCAGGATTTTCGGGACAGTTTGATTCGTGTTTTCGAGGCTATTGGTGAGGTAGGGACACATGGTAAGTAGACAAGTGTGCATTTGGGAAAGTTTCGAAGATAGAAAAGTATCTAACGGAGTATTTGACTAGCTTGTGTTTGTGCATGTGCAGGTGCGTTAGGTGGCAATGGATCGGTGGCGGTGCTGGAAATTGTGCAGTTGAGATGTTTTTGAGGGAGTTGGGGAGATGAAGATGGCTGAGAATGTTTAGGTAAGTGTGTTTATTTCCATGTTGGGATGGACGAAGAGACTAGGAAACAGAAAACTAACCAAGGGGATGTCTACATTGAGGGCAACGAGAGCATTTTCAGGGTATCTATTCGGTGCGTTTCGATGCGTACTTGTCTTCCAAATGATACAGGGCTTCTTTGGTGATGTCAGAATGGATTTTCGGGGGTGGGAAGTAGGGTGGAGATGTGTACGATGACCGGTTTGGACCTGTTTTCATGTGGTGCTATACCTTGCATGAACCTGCAATACTGCATCAATAACATTCATTTCTGCTAGGATGGAACTTCCACCGTGCTTTCGGACCGATGGCTCTTTTGGACCGATGGACCGGTAGTACTAGTGAACTAGCAGAAATGGAAGTTAGTTCTAAGGTTCTAGCAACTTTCATATTTCTTAGAAATAGCTCGTAGTTTGAAACTCAAGCCTAGTATGCCATTCAAACCATACTGCAGAATCTGGAGTTTACTCTAGTTTTTCTTCTACTTCAAACTTCCACTAATCGCAATTTAACATATGAAATACTAGCATTTTTTTTCTGCGATTTTTGGACTATAAACTAGCATCCCGGAAACACAGACGATGAAGACTCGTGAGTCGAGCGCTGACGTTACGAATCTCCATGATAGTAGAGTTTCCGAGAAGAGGGTGCCCCAGATGATCCCAGCTTTGACAGCACCGTAAAGGGAGTTGAGTAACCTGCAGACGTGGCCCGGGTTTGCAGGAATACCCGAAGAGTGGGTTAGTTGCTCCATGATTATGTGTACGTCCAGTTTGCAATGTAGGTAAGCGTTTCAGATGTCAGCGCACTCAAGGATAAGATTTTCTGCAGCAAAAACGGCAAGTAGGGTCCCTAGAGCTTCGTGAAAAGCGACAGGAGCGTAGGTGCTGCAAGGGTCAAAGTCAATGAAGGGCTTCTTCTTGTCCTTCCGTAGACAGCAGCGTAAATTCTTCAAGAACTTCTTCCATTCACCATCCAACATCTTTTCCTTGAACAACAAAGTATAAAGAAACGGCTCCATTCCGTCTTCCCGAGGTATGAGTTCCCAGGTGTTGCGGCGGATGAGGGCGTCCATTTCGCGGTCGATAGCTTCGCACCACTCTGGGTCCTTGCCGTCTTTCTTGAAGGAACTTGGTACAGATCGGTCGTCGAGGGTCTTTTCTGAGACCCAAATCCGCGGGAGGTTATGGGTAACAGTCGCAAAAGCTTTCACAAGATGTTCCTCTCAGTCCGTTCTTTCCGCATGGGGCAGTTCAGGTCGCTGCACCTCCACTTCCTCGGCTTCTTGTTTTCTGGTGATACATTCAAGGAGATTAGATATGCTGAGGAGTGGAGAGGAGTTGACCGTCTTAAAGTCCAAGTTCTGGCACGTCACGACAGAGTTCTCCCAGAGAAACACTTTGATATCCGCTTGATATTCCTTCGATATGCTTTGGATATCGGAGTGATTTCTCGGATATCCATCTGATTTTCGAAGTTGGATATACGGCCGATGTACCTCGGATGCACGACATTGCTCACAATATTCATACCAATGATATTCGTCTGATTCCTGGATGTCCGAATGATGTCCGAGCAATTCCAAGAGAAGGAACTTTGGTTTTCGAAATCATTCGTCATATCTACTGTTATATCTTTCAAAGTAGTTGATGCATGTCTCAAGGGCATCAAAGGAGTATCATTTCGTACATCATCTGTCATATCTACTGGATGTCACAGGGATATCATGGATATACGTAAGATATCCAGATGATATCCGAAAGACATCCGGATTTCAAATCCATGGGGTATCATTCGAGCATCTGTATACTTCTCTGGGTCTTCTCTGGTACGAAGACGCGGAAAAGGATGTTGACACTCTGCATGGAAAAGAAGTGCGAAAGTACGGAACGCGGGAGAAAATTCTTGATTGGAACCGTTTTGGAGCGGCAGATAATGCGTAGCCAGGTTCTCTGAAGTTCAGCAAATGTGACAAGTAGATCTTTGTGCTTGGGTACCACTTCAGAATTTGGATCCGTCCCTTCATACGTGAGAACGGCCACCGGTTTCGAAGCCATCTCGCGTGGTTCATGGTTTCGGCCCAGAAAGAAATGTGCAGCTTGCTCAGAAAGAGAAGAACGCGAGTCTGGGTCCAATGGTCTTGGATGAGCCTCTCGGAAGCCCCGTTTGGTTCCGATGTGTATGCCGAAGAGAAGTTTAGTTTGATGCCATTGTCGCTACAGAAAACGTCCAAGTCGTTGCTCTCCCGTTTACCTGCCCCGTTCGGGCGAACATTCTTGAGACGAAACGTGCGGTTGCGCTCGAGTTACGAGCGGCGCTTATATCGATCGATGATCTTCAAAACCAATGCGCCTGTCTTGTCAATGAGCAAGAACAAGTCCGACATTGAGGTTTAGTCGTCCAGAACGGCCAAAGCATAGAGAGCGCCAGAGAGCGAAGGCGAGATCTTGAAAGACAGGTCTACGTGTATGAGCTCCAACTGGTTTGAGGTGGAGACCGATCGTGACTTGGCGATGAGCAGATTGTGGTCCATTTTGTCGTGAGGCATGGAACACATGTTAATGACTCAAAATTGGAGCGCTGGAATTAAGGAATGGAGTCCAAGGCCTTTGCCATGTTCTGGTATCTAATTGGGCGCAGATATCCAGTTCGTCCATGCCATTCGAGAGCACGTTCTTGTCTGGTGTTGCTGGAATTCACGACCATGACCTGCTGTTCGTTTGCATTTAGGTCCATCACGAATAAACCCTGATTGATCTCCGTTTCCTATATAACCTCGGATGTTTGCTTGGGATCCATGATGAAGCAGCCATTGAACGGACGTAGGGTTGAAGTAGACGTCACAATGAAGTCCACGCTCAGAACACCAACAGACAATACTTTTGACTCGAATGCGGGAGCTTGGTAGGCTTCGATAACTGTGCCGTGGTTCAGTGGAATCCAAACATGGCCTTTGCCCACAAAACGAGCTGTACCAGGAGCAGCTTGAACGAACTCGACGTCGATGTGTTTGTAGCGAATGAACGACTTGTAAAAATGAAAGAAGTGATTGGTAGCACCAAATTCGAATTACGCGAAGTCCACCTTCTTCTACGACAGTAGCGCGATATTGCTTCGATACCTAGCCATGTTTCAGTTAAAGCTAGGTGACGGATGTGGATCATCACGCCTTTGCACCACATAAGATCTAGGGTTAGAGGGACGATTACCATCTCCATCTCCCCTTGGTGCAAAGTCGGATTTCCAATTGGATTGCCGTTGTCTTCCCTGGTGATTGCTCGAGTTGTGTTGAGAGCGATTCGGACCATTATTTGAAAGGTGTCGTTTGGGGCTTGCCGAGGAATTACGGGAGTTGCTGTTTCTGTTTTCAGACTCTCCAAGCTTTCGTGTGTAACATCACGAGCATAATGACCATGACGGCCACAATAATCGCAGTTATTCTCGTCGCGATCCTTCACAATCGAACATCTGTTGCTTCTGCTGCGACGCTCTTGTCCGTTTCGGCTACCTGCATTGGCCTTTGATTTCATAATCGTGGACGGAGTAGAGGAAGATGTTGGAATGGTGGGGTTGTTGAGATTCGTCCTGCCTGCCACTTCAGCTTCGACTGCTGTGATAACAGAGTCGAAACCGGCGTCCGTGAGGTGAGACATCATGGCAAAAGTGGAAAAGGAATTGGGGAGGCTTCGAATTGGCTCGTAAACCTTCTCTTTGTGAGAGAGCTCTTCATCGAAGGTGGCCAGCTCCCCAACGATGGCCAAGAACTTGGACATGTGCTCGCTCCAGTATGAGTTGTCTTTGTAGCACAGGTAAATCTTTCCGTCATTGATGTTTCGATTGTTTCTCAGCATATGAAGAAAAAAGTTGTAATGTTCAAGGCATCTTCGTTGGCCTACTTTTTTAAAAACAATTAATTCGTTATATCTTCATTGCATTTTGAGCCAATGAGAACGTTATGACTTTGGTCATGGTTTGCTAAAAAAACGCGCATGATTGAAAATCTGTCGAATATCTGATACAATTCAATTGCACCAGTTTTCGCGGGGTAGACGAGGTTATCCAAGAAATGGCAAATAGTTTAAACAGCTTGTGTGTTCGAAGTGATATAAAGACGTTGTAGGTCATCCCACAGGTCTTTGGCGGTTTTATCATCATTGTTCACAAATTTTGCCACGAGTGCGAGGGTCGAATCACCGAGGCAAAGTGTTCTGGTGCATTTTGCCTTGACGAACTTCTCGAACCAAGATCTCATGCCCAGGTAAAACTTTCCGTCATTGATGTCTCGTTGGTTTCTCAAGATGTGAATAAGAACTTTTAAATGTTCAAGGTATCTTCCTCGGTTTAACGTTTTCAAAAACAATTAATTCGTTATATCCTCATTGCATTTTGAGCCAATGAGAACATAAAGACTTTGGTCATGGTTTACTGGAGAAAAGACCGCCCACGATTGAGAATCAGTCGAATATCTGACTGGATTCAATTGCAACAGTTTTCGCTGGGATGGAACGATTAGTGAGAGCGAAACCATTCGGGAAGAGGTCCAAACGTTGAGAAAACGTCCTTTCGCGGACGGATATAGCGCCTGGAAGACAGATGACGCCCGATTTATAGTGGTGGGAACCTTTGATAAAAGTATTCAGGGCACAGCTTCTCACAGGCTCCGATAGTTGAGAGTCGAGAAACTGCCCCTCTCTGGCACGGCAGAGCGCGACAGATGACGTATCTTGGTTGTGTGGATAGATGGAGAACGGGCAGCCGGAGGGCAGAGGAGGTGATGACAAGGCAAGATTGTAAGACAGATTCTCAGACTTCGGTGAAAAGGCCTCGGTATGCCAGTAAGGACATCGTTACGAAGTGAGGATTCCACAGGCTCTGACTTAGTTAGCCCGGAAGAGGAATGCAGGGAAGACACGCACTTAAAAATCGTCGCAGGTTAAGATCTCGCCGCGTTCTACCGCGGGGGCAGTGCGAGGGTCCTGTATAAATGCACCGACTTCAAACCAGTCCCTACTGCCAGGGGATTTTGTAACTTT